>MU251676.1:0-43712 GCA_019669835.1 Amylocarpus encephaloides
GCAAACGCGTCTTTCAGGGACCCCTTTGACGCGAGTTAAGGCAGTCGAATATGGCGCATTATACGAGCTACAGGCTGCTTTGAGAGATCGGAATTAGCCTCGTTTATGCGCCTGGATAGTCAGAGCAATTAGAGCTTCGTTTTGACTCATTTGGATAACAATTGGCTGAGTTATTGGTGTTGTTGTGGAGAGAGTCACGAAATAGAGGGGTAAAAAACACAGCTCCCTTGCCGGTACAGCCCGCTTACCACCTACGTTAACTTTGATTAGCTTAATAAGGTTGATTAGTACGCGTCTCCGAGAGCGTCTCCAGAATATTATCAAAACTGCACAACAGCAAAGAATCTCGACGTCTCCCCCGCATCCTCGATCGCCATGTCCGACTACGATGACTCTCGCGACTCTACACCGCAATACTGTTCACCAGACGATATCGACGAAAAGGTTATAGGGATGGATGAGTTGTCGAAAAGCACAAAGGAGGCGACGGGGATGGAGTTGAAACGGGAAAAGGTAAGTAGAGCGAGTGAAGTGTGTCTAGAATAACGAAACATAAGCTGACAGGAGGTGTAGGGGAAGGATGCCAAGCGATACTGTGGTTATGTGACGTTGTACTTTACGGGTTATGGAGCGTATCAGAAACATTTGACGCCTTCACAAGTCGAACGCGAGTTTGCAGAGGCGGGGATGAGTGTAGAGTGGCTCTGCTGGGTGAAGGTGAAAACGGCATGCCCAGCGAGTAGCCTAGGTGATGTATACGACACGTGGTACGGACTAGTTGTCTTCAGCGAGGTGTGCAAGGTTTCGTCGGTGAAGAAAGTTATCCGACTTCTAGGGAAGGACGTAAAGCTGGAGGATCACAGCTTGAAGGTAACGGGGCCTGCGGTGGGAATTGATGGAGTGGCGGGGCGGCGGCTTGAGGGTCTCGAAATTCGGCGCAAACTCCGCGATGATGTTCTCGAATCGATTTTTGCCCATATCCCCCACCTTATTCCGAGCAATTTCTACATATATCCTAGTATACCAACCTCGCAGTATATTTGTCTTCGGTCTCATCGGCTTGTTGGGTTTTTGCCTGCCCGTATCTGCATAGCCATATCGAATGCACATCCATACGAAGACGAAAAAGAATGACTCCAGGTCGTGCCGATATGTGTGACCTTTGCCTTCAAGAACCTCGATCGCCATGAATTGCATAGTGCCAGTTCGGTGACGAGCCCCACTCGGCATGCTGTCTAGCTCCTTGGCCAAGTCCAAGTCAATTAGTCTTCCTTTCGGGGCATCTTCAGCAGGGATTTCGGTGATGATGATGTTATTTTCGGAGACATCCCGATGAAGAATCTTTCCAAGCTCGAGCAGTGACCTATGGCCTCGGATAGCATCACGCAGCGCCTCTAAAAGCTCTCTGGCTGATTGGTATTCGTGAAGAGGTCGTCCAGCTGGTGAAGTCACCAAGCAGTAGTTCACTCGATTGCCGTACGCCTCACTTTCGCAGCCTGTCAGACTGTCGGCTCCAGTTTCTTGAATACTGTCGACATTATTTCGCTGCCACTCATTCCGGCAGTCTGCCAGACTGTCGACCACTGTTTGTTGAATACTGTGAGTGCCAATTGTGTCTAGCTCGCCTTCTTTGATGCGCACGTTTGTCGTGCTGGCATGACTACCGTCGGATTTGGATCTCTTCAGTCTGCTCCCCCCATCATGCCTTTCATCTCTTTTTCTTTTCTGCCCAGAGGAAGAGGTCGTGGCGCTGCTTGCACCGATTCCCAGGCCCAACAAGTGAGTCGCACCGCTCCCCGACATTCCCCTGAGACTTGTTTTCGAGTACGCCCGACTGGATTCCGGACTATCATCGACCCAAGATGCTTTGCTCGATAGCTTTCGTGGCGTTCCGAATCTCATGCCTCGTCGCAAATGTGAAATAGTGTCCGGGTCACTGTCGATAGTAATCTGCTCATGATTGAACCAGATAGCAATGCCCGTGACTCCCCTCTCCTTGGCCAACTTCAATAGTTCTCCCTCCCGCTGCCTTTTGTCGGACGGCCAAGCGAATTTGACCACATACTCCCATTCTATGGAGTCGCTTCTCCTTCCTCGATAACACGTTGTTCCCCGGCACACTATCGCTTTTGTCAAGGCGATTGGCTTGTCCTCCAGAGAGATCCTCACATCTTGTGCGACGATGTACTTGCCGTTGCCATCGCGCTTGATGAATGTATTCAGGCCCAACTCCGCATCCGTCATCAGCGCATAGCCAGCAATGACCTTCACGAACCGCTCTGGCTCTTCGTGGATATCAAACTTCTTGGAGCTGTATAGCCCAGATCTGTCGAACACCCAGAGCCGCATCAGACTTCCGTAAATCGTAAAACCGAGCACGAACCGCCGATCAGGTTGACTCCCAAATACCTCACGCGCGTAGCCCGCCAATTGCACTAGTGTTTTTGTAGAACGATCCTCGTCAGGATTACTTTTGTGTTCCCTAATAACAAGTACATTTGACCAGTCATGCTCGCCGTTCGGTAAGGCAACGTCGGCGGGGGCGAGGAAGATGTCAAGCTTGCGATCAGCCTCCGAGCCTCTCAACACTTTGTTCGCTGATGTGTAGTATCTGCGGCCAAGTCCGTCGAGAACAGTGCCCTGGAACTTCATGAACCACTCAAAAAAAGGACCTTGAATTGAAGGCTCTGGCCACCCACTCCAGCGACCCCCTGTATACTGGGCTCTCGACTCTTCGTAGATATCCCTCGCGTTGTTCGACCATTCTCTTTCGTCAAAGTATCGCTCGTAGAACCCCCCAACATTGTCGTAAACGAGTCCTATGAGTTCCTCGACGATTCGTTGGTCGACCTCATCGTGTGTCTGTTCAATTCCCCTCTGAGAAGCCGAGCTAGATCGTAGTGGCGTGTCGAAGACGGCTTTCTCGAAGGCAGTCGGTGGCGTCGGAGAATTCGTTCGCGCAATCAACTCAAACACCGTACGCCAAATATCTGCGTCATTCGAAGTCGGTGTGCCAGGTCCATTCCTGACAATCAGTTCCACTAGAGGGATACATGACGCGATATTCACCTGGTTCGCATCCACGCGACTGTATAATATACCAAGGTCGCGGGAGAGTGTTCTCTCAGCTATTCGCGAAGGAAGGATGCGAGCTGCTGGTTCATTTGCCAGAGCTAGGATGAGGTCGAGAACCAGGTTTTTGGTAGCTATATATGTTAGCAAGGATTGTAGGCAGAAGAAGTTGGGCCATACCTGCAACAGCAGCTGTTGAAAAGACGACCTGCACTGCATCGGAAGAGGCAGCGATGCTCAGATCTGTGCATGTCGATTGAAAGAGATGCCGAAAGGCATTTAACCCTTCTTTGATCGGGTTGCGTCTGACATTTTCTAGTTCGGAGGCAGTAGCTATGACGAAGATGATTGTGAAAATGAAAGAGGTGAATTGGGTGGGGGACTTGGGGTGCGGTTGGTTGCCGCCTTGCTTACGTAATGTTTCGTGATATTTCTAACTTAGAACTAGTGGCTTTGTTGGCGCAGCACGTGGCTCTAGCTAGCGAGCATGCCACAGGTTTTGGCCTTTGCAACCGCCTAATCGAACGAAAAACCCCCTCCCCGTGATGTGCAATAAAAAACTCACAATATTGAGGAAATATGATGATTGGAGGAGCGAAAACTGGGCTAGTGGTTTGGAATTGTGGGAACGGGTGCTTGGAGACGAAAGGAACGGGCCGGTTTTGACGTGGCTTCCTCCAAGGCTGATCATGGCGGAAACACATCATGTGATAATTTAAATTTCTTCAAATAGCGCGTAAAATGAGTGTCAATTCCCCAACTACGAAGCCAATCCAAAATCCATCAGGCACTATCAATGAAAACACTAGGCTGAAAAATTCGTGTCTCCATTCCCTTAAAACGCATGTTTCATACCTCAAGCAGAGTAGGAATGCCTTCAATCTTTAAATCACCATCAGCTATTTGTACGTCGACTGCAGCCACTGTTATACACTTACATTCTCCTCACTTGGTAGGTTTCACATAAGACCCTAAGTGGACGCAAGTCGTGGAGCCGCAATCCGATATCTTCTGGCGACCCTCCGCTGTCGGGCCGAATATACAATTATTGACAGGAGGAGATGGATCGAAGGGGTCAGGACGGCCGCGCATCCTATATTACAATTACCTTCCGATTACTAGATAAGGGGAAGAATAGGGCACACTTGAGTGAGTGATTGTTTGCTTAAGTAGGGATCGCTCTTTCGACAATAGGGATGTATTTGAGGAATATAATGTTACTTGAGGACTTGGGAACTTGGTGGAATTTGATGGATCTCGTCGTCTTATATGTAGCCTACTCGGTGTGCGGCTCCGCTCACGGCGACTCGGGCTATTAGGCTCCCACAACTTGTTGCACACACATACGGTAGGCAGTAGGTCACAATGCATTTACCGCGCCTGCTTTTGTCCACCAGAGAGAGGCCATACTGTAGCGACTGCCTTACCGCAAAGATTAGTCAGATAACCTGAGGAGCGGGACTTCTTGCACCGCTCCAGGTGGTAAGTCCGGCGGGACCGCCAACTCGCCTAGTAACTTAGCAGGGATAACGGCGCTAATTGCTCAGTGCGGAAGGCGACGCGCCCTTCAATTTCTATGGCTTCCATTTTATCCAGCAACTTTCCATTCGAGATTTTCTCGAGTATCCTCTCGAATTCGAATCCGCCCTTTACCCTGACGAACGAGAAGCTAGTGGACTATAACTCCTGCGCGCCCCCACGAATTCAGCTATGGGATCAGCATCCGTCGAAATGGAAATAGTCCATCGGGGAGAGCTATATGATGACATCAACAGAGACGGGGTTTACGAGTACCAGTACACGATAGTCGTTTACAAGCTTGAGGACAAATTCTATCGTGGGATCTGTCAAGCCCGTATACTTGGAGACTTCAACCTCAAACTCGACGATATCTCAGACGTTGTCTTGATACCCACTGAAGCCTACTGTCCACTGGTCCCTCCAAAATTCACAAAAGCACCTGAAGACTTGCCCGCAAGCTGCTACATCAAGAGGCCACGGCTTAGTGCCTACACACCATCCAAGCCGACAGAGATAGGTGACAGAGTTCTCAGAGAAGTTGCAGTTCTGGAAACCCTTAGAACCCATCCGCATCCAAACATCGCAGAATATGTCGGTTGCCAAGTCCGTGATGGTCGGATCGTTGGAATTTGCTTTGTCAAATACCGTGATACCTTGGAGGAGAGGATAAATCCCGGGAGCCATGGGAAGGCCGCCTTCAGGTACGCAGATTCGAAGCATCCACTTCAGGATCGTGAAGGATTCCTGTCTGGATTCGAAAGTGGCATTCGACATTTGCATTCACTTGGTCTGGTTCATAATGACGTTAAACCTGCTAATATCATGTTGGATGACGACGACAACCCCGTTATCATCGATTTCGATAACTGTTGCCCTAATGGACAGGACTTGGAAGGAATGGGCGGCACGTGGCCATGGGCTGATGAGGGTACGAAAACTGCCCTGCCTAGCAACGACTTGAATGCTCTGTGGGACATTCGGGAGTGGTTGAGTGACAGTAGCATCAAGAATTTTAAATTCAGAGAAGGATGAGTCGAAGCTGTCACGGCGGGAGGGAAGGAATATATAGAAAGGGTGGCAAGGTTTGAGGCCGCCGAAGGGATTGATGACGAGCTGTTGGCAACTCTGAATGACGAGACCATCCAGAACCTGGCAGGGTCATGGAGCCATTTGAGATGAAAAATGTACTACACGGCCGTTCCACTGAATTAAGATCAAAGAAACTCGCAATAATCTCCAATTCGCAGTGGTTTTAGTATATCCTCCTTCCTCATCGTCATCGTCACCATGAATTGCAAAGTGCCCGTCTAGTGACGATTAATCTTCCCCTCGGGCCTTCTTCAGTGGCAGCCAGTGATAATGATGTTGTTCTCTATGCGTGTCGTTCTTGCGCCCACCAGCTGAAGCCTTCCACGACGACGTCTGTTGAGGGCATCGGGTTGTTGGAATCAGGCAGAATATCGAAAGTAAGACAGGGAACAAGAAAGGCGATCAGTTACTGTACGTAATCCGTGACATGGCTGAATCAACACCAAGCTCCTTCATCCTCCTCTCAGCCCAAGCTCCCAGATCACCAAAATAACCCTCCGGATCGTCACCTCGCAACGCAAAACAAAGGTGGCGTGCGTGGGCGCTTGATTAAAGAGAGCCTGCGTGGAGAAAGGCAGTTACTTCTCTGCTCATGCACTAAGAAAGACGATGCTAAACGAAAGACGTACCATAAAATATTGCCTCGCCCATGTCATGTACTGCGCGCGGTCATCCGCAATTGCGTCGTCAATGAACATCACCTGTTGGCAGAACCTACGCACCCGAGCCCGTATGTCCTGAGCCGTACATGCTTTCGAACATGAGTCTCTCCGTTGGCCGCTCTCTCGGCTGTCATCCTCGATCCGACTGCCTTGACATAAACGCTTGGGCTGTGGCCAGTGCAAGAGGAAGTCCGTCCAACCTCTCGGCGAGCCTTACTGCGTCGGGACCTAGCATAGAAGTCAGAGTTGTGCTCACAATGTGAAAAGGGCTTACTACGTACGAGTCCCTCTCGGCTCTTAGCCAAGTATGCAAAATGTCACCTCTCCTCGAATCTTTTCAGGATCCTTGGCTATAATAGCCATTTATGCCGTATTGTCCGTGCAAAGCTGTAAGTACGACCGGTTGGCGGGCGCAAGGTATGATCCATGCTCATAATTCGACTCCGTGTATTGAGAGTAGCTATCTGGGTATCTCGATTCTCGACTCGACAATCGTGATGGATTCTTTCCAGCCAGCTGCCTTCTCCGCACTCCGTATTAGTCGGGAGGTCACTACGTGGTACAGGGGGAGCTGCGGATCTAGTCTCGCGGTCTCCAAGGCTCCCAACGTTAAAGCTTTCGTCATAAGTATAGTCGTAGTGAGTGGCTCCATCGTATGAGGTAGGCCTGGTACCATCCATCATCGTCGACGCGGGCGCTGCAGGTGAATGCCGCCAGTACTCACTTTCGTCAGCCACGAGATCGTTGTCGAGAGTGCGTGGTGTAGCGTCGGCCACGGGTCCAATCGCGGGCGCTAGTGCTACTCGCGCTAAGAGTTCTTTAATCGGGTCTTGACTTAAACCAAACCGTTGGCAAAGATTTTTTCGAGCATCTTCAAAACTAATATAAGACCCTTGAGCTTTACCCCGAATTACCGTCTTCGGTATTTCGAGGCTACTTAAAAAGTTTACTAATGTCGCTCGACTAATATTGTCTCCTAACTTGATGAGATGTGTTACGTTGACTGTTTACTTGGACGGATTATACACTATCTCTACCTTATTCTATTACAAAATTACATATTCTTTTAGAAGTAGCCCAACTTTCTGCGGGGCTTCCGACAAAAAGTAGTTCCCTCCTTCAAGTGGAATGTTTATAGGTGCCTTTGAGAATAGCGTATTCAATTCCTTAGCAAGGTTCAATGCTTGGGAAAGGAATACGCCGTCTTGAAACAGAACCCAACAGTGCTTCTTCTCTACCGTAACGATATCGCGGCGTTTAAGGATACGTAAATATTTGTGGCGGCTGGATTCATTCAAACCTACTACGTTACAAATTTCACTGGCGTTCAGTTTGTAATCCGATAGGCGCATGGCCACTGCGTGTCGCCGAATAACTACATATACTAGGCCCTTACGATCAGACCTAAGAGAGCGAGTACTCAAATTTTTCGGGGCTTCAGGTGGTGGTAGACGTGTTCCTAGGAAGCTAGTCAGCTAGCTTGAGTAAGCGCAGAAGGTTCTCCGGTATCTTCGAACGGGGAGCCACGGTTACTATTCTGCTCATTCACAATATCAGAGGCACTTACTGAAACAGGGCATTCGAAAGGGAAGGGTGTCTAATTACTCAACATACTCCCTTCGTCTACGTCCTCTCCTAGAGCAGCAACGTTAGACCCGACAGAATTTCGATCCCGCAACCAATTTGATCTAAAGATGTTAGTATCGTTGACACTTCTATGGTGTTGTGGATCTAGGTCGTGTTCTTTCCGTCGTAGCCGCTTTGGCTTTGATCGTTGGATGTGTGAGGAAGAATGTCGTGTACTGTGTGTTGGAGTATTTGACCGTCTCTCCCGCGGTGATAGAGCCAAATCAGTTGAGTCCTTTCGTTTTGCTGGCCGCGCCTTTCGAGCCCGAGTTCCCCCCTGTGATTAATTAGTTAGGATTGGAGCTAGATCGTGTCCCAATTCTCGTTGATTCTTGTGCTTGTCATCGCTATCATTTGGACCTCGCGATTGTTGTTTTTAGACACTGGTCCAAGTTTGCGCGAGATCATACGTCAGGTACTCACTTACCTCGTTTGCTTACGATGACGCCGCATTGGTCTGCTGCATACTGCGGTTGTTATTCTGGCGGGCTTCCATCCTAATAAATGTAGCCACCTCTGTGGGTGTTGCACTAGGCGTCGCCCGGTGGGGATCAGATACTTCCTGCAACCAATCGCTTACGGAGTAAGATGCTTGCGTTAGGGTGGGGCAGCGGCTTTGGGACGGAGCAGAGAGCTGTAATGCTTGCTCCCAACACTCTCTAGCTGGAAGTCGGTCATCTGGTTTTATGATTAACATTGCGGTTGAAAGGAAATCGACCAAGTCGTCAGAATCCCAGTCATTAACTTGCTTAATGATTATTTTACACCAAGCCAATCCTTCATCTTCACGATAAAATTCTGGAAGGGGGCCGTACGCATAGTTAAAAACAATAACGCCGAGCGACCAGATATCACAAGCCTTTGTGTAGTATTCACTACGGCGGGTTGTATATATTTCAGGTGCAGCGTAGAGAGGCGTCCCGCAGAACGTTTGTAAATCAGCGGTCGCCTTCGAGACACCAAAGTCTCCCAACTTTATATGAAGCGGGTTTCGAGATAGAACGAGAATATTTGCTGGCTTGATATCTCGGTGGACGATGTCGTTTTCATGGACGGAAGTTAAGGCATCAAGGCTTTGGCAAAGAATCGTTAAGCTTTCTTGATATGAAAATCGATGATACTTGTGCTGATCTTCTAAATTTCCACACGGAAGATATTCGAGGATCAGCCGAGGCGACGGGGTTTCAATTAAAGTAACAAGCCGTACAATATGCTCCTATTATGCCGAGTTAGCAAGGAAGTTTTCTGGAAAGGCAGGGGGGAACCAACATTTGAGAGCCGTGAGACTTGGTCCATAATACGCGCTTCCCTCCTCCACTGCGACTTTGTCATATTGAAAATCTCTTTAGAAGCATACATAGACCTAATGCTAACATCTCACACACGATTCACAATCGAGAACTGACCACTTCCAAGCTTACATTAGTTGATGTAGATCGGCGTTTGGGAAGTGGGAGTGTGGGCTCCACTTTGTTGTACGGTGGAAGTCGTACTCTGAATGCCAAGTCCACTAAGGGGAAGTTCGTCATCTGCGTTCGCCTCCTGGAGAAATCGGTTAACATTGTTGTTATACAGATCCGGATATGTCTCATGCCTAGAGACGATAATCTGAAATTTGATTTCCTGGATTTGAATAACGATTTTTTCGACCTCAGATACTTCACTGCCGCTAAGGACCCACGTAAAATAGTGACGCTTCTCTCCTCCTTTGCCGTCGTATGTAACGGTGGTTCGGCGTTTCTCTCCTCCTTGCCCGTTGTATGTGACGATGGTTCCGTTTTGTGAGAGATTCCGTAAGATTAATCGTCGCTCTACATCAAATGTGAGGCAGTAATGACGCCGACTAATCTTACCAAAGTTTAGCAAAACAATATCGTAGGAATTTATATCTGTTCCAAGAATAAATCCTTGGCCAGCTTTTGGTCCGGAGTTGAAGGTGAGTTGGAGTCCTGCGTGAGATGTTAGGTCATTGTTGTCGCCGTCGTCGTCGTCCTCATGTGAAATTGTTGACTCCCGGCTACCACGCTCTGGTTCGGGTCGTCCCTACGCCGGGGTGTATCGTGCACTGTTCTCGCGCATATAGATCGCGTCTTCAGCATAATCGTTGCCGTCCGCGGGATACAAGTAAGCGATCAGGTTTGTGTCTTCTATTATCGAAATAGGTCTTGTTCGATGATAGAGTAGGATGGCTTACAAAAGCAGAAATATAGGGATTGCCTTTATGCTTATGTATACTGTGCGTCTAGTGGAAGAAAGCTATTGTTGGAACATGCGGGGTCTAGCCATGGCGTCTCTTTCGTTTGACGACAATACTTTCTGGTCGCACTCTGGACATACGACATCTAATCAAGCTGTAGTCGTTCGTCGTGCAGCGGGTAGAGAATGCTACTATTAATATTTGCGGAGTAAAACCCTGTCCAAACAAATCGGATTCTCTCATTAGCATGTTTCAGATCACAAGGATAAGTTGACGTTATAACTCACACTCGGCCCCTGCTCCTCGCCCTTGTTGATTCCGGATAAATTGGGCTTCGGGGGGCCGGTATCGGAAGATCATTTTCCCGGAACCTTTCGCTGAACTTCCCACTCCTCACGAACCACAACACTTCAACATCATTAACAATAGCGTATACTCAGCCCTAACCGTCGAAACTATTTGCTATCGATATCGCTCGATATAGCGATATAGAGCTTAACTAGTACCTAGAAGCTAATGGAAGGTCAGGATTTTCTGAAGCTTTTCTACTAATATGCTAAGGTTAATACATAGATGTGTTCGCGTTAAGGACCTAGAGAACTTGCCTAACTATTTCATTCAGAGATTAAGGTGACGAATCCGTCCTAATTTATCCTCTTCCTCCTTTTCTAATAGCCGTATAGGGCGCGAACAGGTGCGAGCGACGCCTAATCGCGTCCGATTGATCTAAATCATGTATCTGCACGCCTCAGGGAGATATCCACCAGTAGAGAATCGTCGCCTCGACTATCCTCCGTTGGCTCGACTGTAGATATGAATGACGAGGAATATGACTATTAGGTTCTAGAGAGGGAGACTGGGTCCTATAATGAACTTATAAATGACGGCGGCCGACCCTCACACCCGATTATTCTTGACTACGATGTTACCAAGAGCCTACCAGAATACCGCGAGATCTTATCGTTCTGGTAGACAAACCCCGATGGTCCGGATGCTTGGAAGGGGGTGTTTGGACGTCAGTTGGGGAGATGGAAAAATTTTCGCGAGTCGTAACGACGGATGAGAACGGACGGTCCCTTGGAGGTGGGACGCGCCTTCCCTTCTCGTCCGGCAATGCCAGGACGCTTCGCTACATATTGCCAGGGGCTACAAAAGCGCCTAGCAAGACACGGGTTTGAGCGGTCATTTCAGCTGAATGACGACCCGGATCGACAAGACAAATTGGCGACGTGGATTGAGTATCTGGGCTTTGAGTGCGTGGAGTACGACAAACACACAAATATTATAAAGCGTCTTCAGCAGCAGCATGACGAAGCTTGGAAGAAGCTCGTGGACTCGAAGATTCTGAGGCCTTTGGAGACGGAGGAGTCTTTATGGACTTTCGGAATTGGGTTTCAGATGAAGAACGAAGAAATCGAGGCTAAGAAGGCTGTGAAATCTGCGACATTAACTATGCAGTCAGCAGAAAAGGTCCGGCTGAAAGCACAATCCGCTCGTCTATCTAAACTCTCTCTCTCTCGGTTAGAACAGAAGCGGTTAGAACAGAAGCGGTTAGAACAGAAGCTGTCGGCAGCTAAATCCAAACTGGCCGCGGCAACAAAGTCGCTCTAACAAATCAGTAAACGACGCAACCTCATCGTTGATTTCCATAATCAGACAAAGCCGTACAGAATCGCCAAGAAAAATGTAGCCCACCAAAGTATACTACTGTAATGGATACTGTAGCAGGCCCCCTTGATCGAACTCGAGTTAAACCTAGCCAAGGTGACCAAAAACAAATCAGCTCGAGGGAATGGCGGAGGCCAGCGAATGCTCAAACGTAATCGCGCCGACGACGGCAACGAAGAACCAGTTTCGAAGCGGCAGAGACAAGAGACATTCTCGACCCAACAACCAAGGCAAACCCGGAGTTCTCGCACTAATCTTAGTACTATACCTTCGAACCCTTGCTCTCAGCGAGCCCTGCGTACGTCAAGACCGTCAAACACAAATTCAGACTCTGCGAAACCTGGCGTAGTGCTGGACGATAGTGCGCGAGTGAGGAAGGGGAGACAGAAAAACAAATTCAGCCTGGGTAGCACGCCCGATTCTCGAGCTCTCCGTCGAAGCTCTCGACCAAGGCGCCCCCCTGAGAGGTTCCAATAAGGTAGTAATAGGCTCTCTTGGGAAAAAGAGTCACCCCTATCCCTCTGGTCAGAGACACTCGACTGCAGCCGAAGCATGTATTAAGGATACAGACGACTCCGGTTTGCGCGGGTCGGCATGTCTCGACTGTTAGCCGTCAGCAGAGTTAGCAACACCCACGGTCATAAAGCTGCTAAGGATGCCGATTGGTCGAATAGAAAATGTCTTTGGGGAAGATGTCTAACTCTATTGGTACAGGGGCTTCATCAGTTGAAGCCTTTGGACATAGCCTTGAAATCTACGGCAACCGAGACCGAAGCAACCGCAGGAAACTTTGTCCATCATGACACGCAACTTGAAACGTGCAGTAAGGACTCCCTTTATCCGAATAAGTGAACCCACTTTCTTACAATCAGTAGCTTCAATTGTTCCTCTTCGATATCGTAAGGATGCATATGATATGCTCATGCTGTGGATATCTTCTCAGAGCTTCACCCAGAACGCTCGCTCCTCTCTCATCACCACCGACTTGGCTTCTTCATTGCGCTCGAGAAATGGTCTTTCAAATGGCGGAAATGCGAACAAAAAGGCTCTATATTACACGCCCTGGAATAGGCGTTTTTTCATGTGGTATAAGGGCCGTCTACTTGTGTTCCGACGTGAATATCGAGCTAGGGAATTTAGCAGTCGAGAAGAAGTCACCATTTCCTGCTTTGGCAGATCTCCGTACAAAGTTGGCTTTGGAAGTGAAGAAGTGTTTGGGCGGGACAAGCAATAGAGAGAAATGGCTGCGATGGCTGGACTTGTCGGGGCTAGCTACATTCATTTAGGTGGAGGCAGAACTGTCCAGTGGAAAATCAAAGTCGATAAGGGTATTCAGGGAGAAGTTACTAGTGATACGGCTACACTCAGCGCAAATAGAGGGGATATGTCCGGCGCTCTTCAAATCACTTGTATGACATGTTCTGATTTTCCGATCTAACTTTATCTGCAACCATTGGTTGCAACGGTCAGCTCCTCGTCTTCAAGAGCAACCCAAAGCTTTCTATTGGAATAGGTAACGGAATTGCAGGGACACATCTACGTAGTATTCATGAAAGTAAGAGTTGGGTGGTCCATTCGTATATATTGGCATGGATGAACTAGCTACGACTGCAGGATTGCTGTTGACTGAATGTGAAGCATTCGGTCATTAGTTAACCCGTCCCGTACGTGCACGTGACCCTTTTATGGTAACCACCAACACACCCCTTCATGTGCACGAACACCCCTGAAACTTGCTCCTACCACTATAATTTGTATGTGAAACATAAGCCAAATTGGTTAGAAAGAACATCTCCTTTGAGAAATTGTCGTAAGGTAGAATTCAGTGCGACATGCAACAAAATTAGCTATCGAAGCTTCGAAGGTTTAGTTGAATAAGGAATTCAGCATGCTTAGCAGGTGACAGGGCTTTGGTAAGGCCATCTGCCGCCATGTCCGTTGTACTGATATACCAGACGTCGATCTTGCCTTGCTGTAATTGCTGACGTGTGTAGTGATATTTGACTGCAATATGCTTAGTCTTGTGGTGAAGCTCAGGATTCTCAATGAGAGACAGAGATCCCTGGTTGTCGCCGTATATCTTAACCTTCTTGAAATCATCACGTTTACTCCTAATATCAAGGAAGAATTGTCGTAACCAGGCGGCTTCCATAGTACACTTTGCCATACTATAGTATTCGGATTCAAGGGTTGATTGAGCAACAATCGATTGTCTTTTGGTCTGTGCAGAGATAACTCCGTTAGCTAGCTTGAAGATATATCCGCTGGTAGATTTGAATGAATATCTGCAACCAGCGTAATCTGAGTCGCTGTAGCCAACGAGTTTCATGGTTTCCTCTTCGGGCTTGCCACCCCCGAAGCATATAGCTAGGGAGATAGTGCCTTTGAGGTATCTAAATACACGCTTAGCGTGATGAAGGTGAGCAGGTGAAGGATTTGTAAGAAATCGACAGAGGACAGAAGTTGTAAATGCAATATCGGGGCGTGTTTGCGTGGCGCAATACATTACTGATCCTACCATTGATTGGTATAGGTGAATTTCTTCTTTTGTAGCCTCTCCTGAAAATGGTACTATATCGATCATGGCAACTACCTCCATTGGGGTTGGCGCTGTCTTGCAATCTGTCATATCAAAACGTTCAAGAATCTTCTTGATATAGGCGTCCTGACGAAGATATATCTTTCGCTTCTTGCGGTCTCGCGTGATACGGATACCGCAGTAATATTAGGCAGGTCCAAGGTCCTCCATCTTGAAGTGATTGGCGAGGTTCTTCTTGAATTCATCTATTGGGGTGCCTTTCTTTCCAAAGATAAGGAAATCATCGACATGCGTACTGACCAGGAGGTTAGTCTGGTGATTCATATAAACGCAATTGTCGGACGGCAGGGGTTTGAAGCCTAGTTCGGCAAGTGCTTTTCGGAGCGTCTCTTGCCAGAGTCGAGGCGATTGCTTAAGACCGTACAGGGCCTTATTAAGCTTGCAAGCGTAATGTTGCTTCTGTAGGAGCTCTCCATTTCGAGCGCATCCAGGTGGTATATCGACGTAGACATCACCATCAATCTTGCCATTCAAGAAGGCGGCTACAGCGTCCATCTGTTCGATTTCCAGGTCGTATAGGGAGGCGAGGGAGATGAGGATTTTCCAGGAGGTGACTTTGCAGACGCCGGCGAATGTCTGATCATAATCGACTCCGTATTGCTGACGGTAGCCTTGCACGACGTATCTTGCCTTGTATTTCTCCACTTCTCCTTCTTGATCTCTCTTAGTCTTGAAGATAAGGCGTCCTCCAAGGATTTGCTGTCCTGGTGGCACGTCCTTCTTCTTGACAATCTCCCATGTGTTGTTCTCCTTGTGATTCTTATACTCCTTCTTAATAGCTTTGATCCAATCTGCAGCATTCTTGCTAGCAGCAGCTTCGTCCATCGTTTGAGGGTCATCGGAGATATTGGTATATGCCTTATATGCAGTCTCGTAGACAAGCAATGCATCTTCCTTGTGGGCTCTTGAGCGTGTAATTCTTTGAGTCTCTGCCGGCGCGTGGACCCTTCTTTGCCGCGTCTTCTTGGCGGCTGGCTCGGCTGGTTCTTGAGCAGGAGGTGAAATTTCGGACTCGGCTTCTGAGAGTTCAATATTAGTATCATCCCTGTTTTGGAAGTACGGATCGTCGTCTTGTGGAAGCTCGATATCATGCGGGTGATCTAGAGGGACCACCTCTTGATTTCCCCCGTCGGGCGGGTTAAATGCAGAGTCACTGGCAATTTCATCACCACCATCACCCCTATTGTCAGGGACGTTGATTGAAATAATAGACTCAGCGCTGTTTGGTGAATTTTCGTCGAATCTGACGTTTGAGGATCGGACGATCTTGTCCCCCTTTCGTGTAGGTATGTATACACGGTAGATTTGATTGCCCTCATATCCTACCAGAATACCTATTTCGGCTCTTGGCGCCGTCTTTTGGCTTAGAACTCGATTTTGGACTGGAATTTGGACGAATGCCTTGCATCCTAGTACTCGAAAATGAGCAACTGAGGGGACATGGCTCTTGCCAGGGTCAACCTGATCCATGAATTCTTGGTAAGGAGTCTTGTCTTTGAGCAGCTTCGTGGCAGTACGATTTGCGATCACCACCACTGCCTTCAGGATCTCTGGCCATAGAAAATCAGGGATACTCATCTCAATCATAATTGTACGGGCGCGTTCGACAAGTGTACGAATTGCGCGCTCCGAAATACCATCTTGCTCAGGCGTATGTGGAGTTGTGATTTCAAGGTCAGCGCCAATATCCATGGTAAGCGCCTTGATCTCCTTCACCGTATACTCCTTGCCACCATCTAGTCGGAAACCTCCAACGGAGAGGCCGTACTGTACATCGCAGTATTTGATGATCCATTTAATAGCGTTGAATGCCTGATTCTTGTTCTCGTAGGTCTGTACCCATCGAGCACGAGTGGCTTCATCGGTAATTACCGTGGCCCAGTGTTGGTGATTGATCCCCTTTGGCTTGATTCTTACAACGTCAATATGTATTCTCTTGCCAGCTTTTGCAGCTCTTTCAGGGGTTATCTTTCGAGTCTGTCTCAATGGCTTTCCAAGCTCACAGGATTCACAGACTTTCGTGACTTCAGGATGAGTGTTTTCAATGAATTTCATCCCTGTTGTAATCTTTGCGGTAGCCCTGACGTTAGAGAGACCGAGATGTGCGAACCGTCGATGGAAGAGCTCAATATTTGGGATTGCAGTCTCAAGATTCGCTGGAAATGCGTAGAATGCGGATTCTTCAACAATATGCAGATTATTGAGTTGGCAGATTACGCGTCCACGTGAGTCAAGGAGATCATCATTTCGAATGACACCCCCCTTCTTCAGTAATTTTCGGCCTGAGAACAGATTTGCGGAGGCATTTGGTAGATACAGAGTATCAACCAGGGCCAATTTTCGGACCTTTCCGTCTGTAAGTGGGCAGTGGAGAATGACTGTCCCGCGGCCTTTAGCCTGGACATCACCCCCCATCGTCTTGACCTTTGGTAGGTATCCAGACTCTGAATAATCGTCTTCGAAACGGGATCTTGTGTGGGCGATATGGACAGAGGCTCCAGAGTCTGCGAGGAAGTCGTCGTGATGTACGCTAGAACCAGAGTTTGATAATAGCAGGGCTTCTTCGATAACTTCGGCCATAAAAATGGTTTCGACGTCACTGTCAGAGTCGTCCTGCTTCTTCTTCTCTCTCTTTTCCTTGGTATTGCCACCACTGCTTTTCTTCTTCTTTTCAAACTCGTCTTTTGAAAGCCATTTCTTACCTGTCTTCTCCTCCCACTCCTTGCGCTTCTTCTTATTGACGTGTAAGCAATCGTCGGACTTGTGATGACCTGAGCTACAGTGAGAACACTTTGTTCTCCTCTCATTACTCTTCTTGTTATTCTTCTTGTCCTTAGTGGTTGGTTTTCCACCGTAATATGCTGTTTCAGAAGATTCTCTAATGCGTGATTCATCAATAAGATCTTCAATGAGAGCTTCCAAGCTTGGTGGATTTGATGCTCGCAGGGCAGCTCGCTGACGTAGTGCCCAATCTGGGTATTCCTTCGCCATCTTCATCACTAGGATGATTGAGTGCCAGTGTTTGATGTCGGTCTTGTCTAGTGATTCAAGACGCTGACGTGAATTGGCAAATGCTGAGAGAAACTTACTGATATCATTGTACGCATCGAAATCGATTCGACAGTAATCCTCAATGCAGTTCCATAATAGGACTTCTCCAGTGCCGTTGTATTTGTGTTCCAGGGCCTCCCACATAGCCAGCGCAGTTTTCTTGCCTGTTACCGTGGAAATGCATTCTGGCGAAATGCTGTTCATAATAAGCACTTTTGTTCTGCCATCGCCATTCTCCCAAGCCTCCCATAGCTTTAATTATCTTGGAGACTGCTTGATCTGTAGATTGTGAGAGCTTTAAGGTTTAGAAACTTATCCTATTGAGGTCAGACATGGTAGAACCGCGTAGCGGATACGACTCACAGCAGAGGTGATCAGTTCTTGGGAATAATTAGAGCTAGCCATCAAAATCCCACAGTAGGAGTCATCAATAGCCAAAAACTCAATTGTTCGAGGGAGAAGAAGGTCAGAAATGAGCGACCAATCTTGACCCTCGATCTCGAAAGGGATTGTGAGACTTGCAAGACCCTCTCCTTGCGGCCGTAGAAGGAGCTCGGCAGATTGACGATGGCGTATCGCGCGACACTTCTCGATGCATAGAAGCCTAGTATCCGGATGTGCTGCGTCATCAATTGCTGGACTCTCTGGAGAAAGGAGAAGATGTTTCACAAAGCCCATATTTCGTCTAAAGCGCTCTCGTGATGCCACAAAGAGACAATTAAGTGATCCAATGTCAGGCGTGCGGAACTACATGTCATTCAGGGAGCCTTCGTAGAGCTTCTTCAAAGCTGCCACACTCCAAGTGCCATTCACACAGGCACAACTCAAAAGATCTGGTACCATGTGAACATTGTCGACGACCATTCCAACAACTTCCGGGAGCAAAAGTGGATTTGAAACGCTTCGATCATAAATGGTAGCCATCACGAATCGGGGACAAAAGAGATAAAACAGCAGCGGTGCTCCGCGCTCTCGAGAAAAGGAAGACCGTCCGCCTTCAATACGAGCCGGAACTAACCGACACCTCTGCCAATGTGCACGTGCGGGCTCCATTTGCACAGCACAGTGCACCCACAGGTAGGCTTCAGCCTCAATTTGAAGGACTTGGAAAAGTGAGTCGAGCACTAAGGAAATCGAGCATCAGCAAAGTTATCCCTAGCAAGAATGATATACAGACGATTGAGCTGAGTCGCTTTCGCACGACACTTATTTTTCGCTGACTAGCCCCGAGAGGGCTGTAGAAATATCTGGCGTTCTCAGCCGCGGACCAGCTTTATATCTTGAGGACCGTTATAGTCCATACCACTCCCGCGTTCTGGCCCAGATGCCACCGATTGTGCTAGTAGAGATTCAACGATCTGGTTCGAATGCTGCCTTGAATGTTCCCTCCAGCATGGCCTCTTCACCACAATCACAACCACGGCATTGCTAACTATGCCTCTATACTCATCAAACACCCAACTACCTCAACAACCTAAGGAATGCCAATCCGACATGCCTTCCCCTTCGCCTACCTCTGCGCCTACAATCAAACGATGCGAAGCCTCTATACTCTCAGCCACCTCCGTCAAACCTTCCTACACGAAAAACCTCGCGAACACCACGCTACTCGCAGCCCGAAAACCATGCCCCCTATATTCGGCCGGGTAGCCGAGAGAAGCGAGCGGAGGTACGACAAGATGGTGAGGGAGGGTGATTAGTTGGACAATTAGGATAATAGCAACTATACCAGGAGGTGAAGAGATTTGGGCGCGAAGTTATGGGCAACGGACTCCTGAAATGTGCGAGCGCGGTTCAGGTGAAAGTGACATCCTTCGTGGGAGTTGCTGTCTTTCCGCTCCTCGATCATTATTAGTATTCTATTTCTTGAACTGCCCGCAGCCTTCTCATCACTCTACAGATTGATTGTATTGTCACTTGTGACGAGCAAGGGAGAGAATTGGGAAAGACAACAATTGGGGTTGAATTCTATTATGCAAATGTCTTACGATCAATATTCTAAGATTTATTAAACATTACTTTCAAAAGAGAAAAGACCGTATACAATGTGTCGAGCAGGTGGCTAGAGATACTGTCCGAGTTCTTTCGAGATAGTATCCCAATCATCATGACTACTAAGCTGATGGTTTCTAACCAGGCTCTGAGCAACTGGTTCCAATATCCGGCACATGGTGACAATATTCGGATGCGCTTCGTGAATGTGCTTGAGGAGTAACTTGAGGTACGCATGGTCGTAATCGGTAGTCGAGTAACTAGATCACACATTAGCACAAGCAACCATTTAATGATCCCCGATTAGATCCATCCGCACATTCTCTTCTTAATCTCTGGCCCAACAAGCAGACCAACCCCGACGCCTAGACCAGGTACTAGACCGTCTTTCTTCTCGTCGTAACCTTCTACCCAGATTGCCCATCGCCGGGCAAACTGGACGTCCTTTTTGAGCGCCGCCGGGGCTGCTAACAGAGTCTCTGAATGACCGTCTAGAAACATGTGTTCCACGTATTCTTTGTGGGCTTTGTTATTATCATTCTCACCACTTCCGCGAGCCTGCGTGCCGTTGATCCTCTGCTTGGTTAGGCGAAAAAAAGGGTGTTGTTGGAGTGGAATCTGGTCCTACAAGCGCTGGAAACATACCTGCAATACACCTTAATTTAGGTGGTCAGCAACAAGGGTATAATATAGGTCAGCAGCTACCTTTTTACGGATATCCAGGAGTTCATGGAGCTCCAGGAGTCAGTATACCAGGTTATCCTTATCCACTTCCACATTCTTTTCAACAACCACAGCAATATCCACTACCTCCCTCTACTCCAATCGGTAGCTCCCGAGAGCACGCTACTCCAGAATACCAAGGCCACGAATACAGCCTACCAATCCTTCAATCGTCGCTAGTTCGAGCTCCTGATCACGCAGAAGTTCTTCCAGCGTTTGGAGTTTATATAGATAGAAAGGGTGTTGCGGCGTATAAGGATGGATTAGAATTGTTAAAAGAGAATGGATGAAATAAAGGAGGTAACAATCAAGGAGGGAAGAGATATGGATATACCGGCGGCTGTATTGAAGAGAATCCAAGCCCAAATATCAGGTTTCAAGGCGTATTTTAAGAAGGACCAGAAGGCACAGAATACACAGAATGCACAGCTCCTGCTAGGTCTATCTAGTCAGTCATCTACAGCCCGTACAAACACCCCGCATCTCTATGAACACTAGGATCTAAGTTCTAGTCAAGTTACTATAGGTGCTAGCCGATATGCGAATCACGACAGGAGTTTGAGTATTGAAAACGATGATAACAATACAGATTCGGAGGGTGTGGAAGAGGGGTAGGCGCAAGGTGTTTTTAGCAACCACAACGCAGTATATTTAATATATAATTTTATAATTATATATACTAATCCAATGCAATCCCTGAGTTTACAAAGTGTCCTTGAGCTCTCTTTGCTCCATCTTCGCCTGTGCCAACCTCCCGTACAGCCCAATCTAGGAAAGACTGATAACAGTCGAAATAGCGGATCTTTTGCCTGTAATAGCGCCTGATAAATGCCTTAAGATCTGCAAAGGACTCCTCGATTGGATTGAGGTCAGGGGAATAGGGTGGTAAGAAGCGTATATGGACGCCCTTCGCTTCGCAGGCGTCGCGGATTATATCGATATTTGTATGATGGATAGACGCATTATCTATTACTAGTATTGGAGCCGGAAAAGGATTCATCAAAGGGAGTATATCATCAATAATAAAGCTCTGAAAAACATCCGCATTACAGGTCCCTTTGAAGGTAGTAGCAGCGATATATCTATCAACTGTATACGCTGGTAAAACCGATACCCTTGTACGACTTTGCAGCCATCTACTAACAACTGCAGGTACTCCTTTTGGAGAGTATCCAAATCGGCGATCCCCTGTACGCTCGTCGCTTCCAGACTCATCAACACATACAATATGGCGCGCCTTATACTGTAGTGTATCGAACCTCCATTGAGTACGCAACTCGTCGTTTCTCTGGGCCGCCTGTACCGACAACCTCTTCCTTGTAAGCTCGATGCTATCAAGTAGCCTCGATACTATACTCTGACTCAATGTGACGCTATAGCATTCTTGTACAAAGGTTGCAATTTCATCCTGGTAAAGAAAAGGCTCCTTCTTGAGTATATATATTACTCTAGCTTCGATTTCAGGCGTGACTTTCTGCTTAGGACCAGGCCTCGAGGCGCCTAATACCCTGCCAAACACTGCTTGCTCCCTTATATACCGTTGTATTCGACGAATAGCCTTCCTAGTAGTCGAAAAGGTGGTTGCGAGTTGCTCCTGGGTTGCTTTGACGCGTGGGTCAAGAAGCGCGTTTCGAATAGCAGTTTTCTGTGCATGCGATAACCGTGGAGCTATTACAGATCCTAACACTTGGTAAGTAAATACTACTAGGTATTATGCATCTTTTAAGCCACCTACGAGCATATCAGGGTGTGTGGTTGTGGAGTAATAAATGATTCAAGTCGTAATAGTCGCGTCTTAGGGGAGCGATTTTCAAGAGGGGGGGTAGAATCGGCAAAATCCGAATATGGGTCGCTAATACGGATATAGCTGTACACGATCCGAACCAACTCCCGGCGGCCCTGCAAATCGTTCAAAAACGTCCCGAATGCCTTGCTGACCGCCGCCTCGGGCGTGACGATGACAATCTGGGCTCGCATCTCGCTGGCATGCTGACTCTCCCACTTGGTACACGAAATCCCAACCTGCTGACACCGCTCTACCATGTGGTCTTGTAACGATATCAATGGGGTGATGACCACCGTGGTCCCTGAACTCACACTCTTCGCTGGAATCTGGAATAACATGGTCTCGACGTTGGTCCCCATCACGACTAACACCGGACTCTCGTTCTTCATGATGGCCTCCAACGCGGGCTTCTGTAACCCACGGAACTGTGCACCGGCGCCGTACATGTCTTCTAACGCTTGCTGGATGTCGATGGTCCGTAACTTCTTCCACCGTACGGCCTGGATCTCATTTGCAATTCCCTACAACGCTCCTCCACAACACTAAGCGGATAACGAAGTCCTAGCCAGCTCTCTCTTTCAAGACGCCTTCGGACCTGAGTACAGAAGAGCCATGCAAAACAAAAGGGGCCCAATAGAAGGGAGTTTGGGATTCAGCACGGCCCATAACATCACGCACAGCTGTTTGTAGTGCTGATGCCAAGTCTAACAAACCCTCCTGTTGATCGACTAGGTCCTGGAAAAAGGCCTTTGAAAACTTTCTTCCCGCTTTACTTTGTACCGGCCACAAAGTTCCCGTCACTGACGTAGAGCCCGCGCATAGTAATGCAGTCACCATGCCCAGTGGCTCATCTCCTTCTTTGATTACTTGTGATGCCGAATCGCATACAATCAAGCTCACGTGCCCGTCGCAGAGTGCCAGCGAGAAGATGTCTCTCACTGTGATCTCCTCGGCCACCATCGAACTATTCGTTGACGAATGAGGCCAGAGTTTCAGTGTTTGTTCCAAAACATTGCTTGCCTCGAAATTGCAATGTCCGTGAAAATGAACCATCCTCGATTTCTGCAGACTATTTCCAACGTAATTCGTGGTCACCTCTTCTTTCTTGAGCAGCGTTGCATCAAGAATTCCCTGGAGTTTGTTCGCGGTTCTGTCTATCTCGTCTCTCTCATCGTAAAATGAGATCCGCTTCTCGAACAAGTACTTGCGCATTCGATAATTGTCCATTTGAGCAGAATAACTGCTTCGGCTTCTGCCCTCAAATTCTAGCTCTTCGGATTCCGTTCCTGGAAGGGGATCCATCTGTTCATTCTGACGATTAAACTCAGCCATCTCTTTCCTGAAGTGGCCTAGCTCTTTGAGAAACTCTTCCTTGGCACCAGGCTTTGTGCTGCCAATAGCCAAGTCTTCGTACAAAGCAATGACAGTCGGCCGTGCAGAAGTCGGCGATTGGGGTTTGGTGGAGCGAGCCTGAGCCATGCATTTGAAGAAGATTGAAAGGCTTGCACAATAAACAATTGGGTTGTGAAGGATGATGGGGTCATTCTCTGCAGGGAGGTTCAACGCATGTAAGGGCAGCTTGTGGAGAATTCCAGTTGGGCAGAAGACCAGTAAGTTTCCGACCTGAGAAGCTTCTTCAAGAGGAGCGATGAGAGGAAACAATTTTTGGAGAGGGCTGTCCTCCCGGGCTGTCAGAGTTCTTTCCTAGCATTGTTGGGTCGCAAAATTCTCTTTGACCCATTTCTGTACATCTTCGAGAGAGATGTCGAGCGGGTACCAGATGGGACTGTTCGACTTTCCGATAATACAAATATACATGTCACCGGACATATCGACTGTCCAGTCAACCAGGATTGAGTCTGGTAGGAGATCGCGTTTGAGACGCTGCAATCTTTCCAGCGTCGGTGGGTCTCCATTTCGAAGGCCAAGTACGTCCTCTAGACTGTTCGTCGTACTTATTGTCGTGCGAAGTATCTGTAGCTTCTTCGAAGCTTCGACACGGTGCTCCAGTGATGTCGAACTTCGACTGTGAGCCAGGCTTGTCTCTGTATCCAAAAGTTTCAAAGCACTTTAGTCTTCGCGCAGGCTTTTTATCAGCCGTTCTGGAATGATGGTGCCTAATCCAAGAATATCCGAGACGCTTCTGGCCTTGCCATTCTGCATCCAGAACCACTGCAGCTCAAGCAACCCTGATCGTAGAGAAGCCCAAAAGCCAAACTGATGAATTCGTTTGACATGTTGCTCTTCGGCCATAGCTTGCTTCGTTTGAATAGCATCCAAAGTTCGAAGTGCGGAGAGATCGTTCCGCCTTTCGTCGGCCAACCGTTGTGCCGCGACCAGACTCTGGTGCACATTGTCGAATGAGGCTTTATCCATATTCCATAGTTGGAATTGAACACTTCCGATTTGAAAAGCCGTGAATGCCACCATGGACTGATCTCCTACATCAAAAAACCCTGTTCTAGCCCCCTGAAACGCCGCAAGAGCTCCGTGAAGCGACGTAAGACGTTCTGCCTCTAAGTTCTCACCGTTCGAATGCCGCTTGTGAAGGAGTCTATGTATGTCCTGGTATACTAAGGCGATTCTCAATTGAGCCATTGCTGCCTGAAACATATCCTGTCTTACGAGATGTTTTGTCCGAAGGTTTTGCTGAAGCACAATTGAGCAATTGTATAGTTCTACACTGGAGTTACATTCAGCTCTTTGTCCGAGACATGTGCATATAACGTCGGAGATGTTCGTGAGTTGAAGCAATTGATTCTTTTCCTCAAGGTTACCCAACATTGTGAAGGCTTGCTTCATCATCCCTTGAGCCATTTCCCACCTTTCTGGTATGGATAATTGACTTTCTTGGAAAGACGACTGACTCTCTCGGATGAATGACTGACTTTGTCGGATAGATAGAAGACTGGAGTTGAGGATTCGTTTGCCCAAGGCAACGCATTTGTCTATGGCGGTACTGAAAAGACCTTGAGAAATGTCGGCAGCGATTTGGTGGTTCATAATTTCAACGTCTTCTTTCAAGGTGGGTGGAGTCATGATGAGATCTAGGAGGGCAAGTTCCTCCTTTGCTGATTGTATGTCGGATGAACGACAAGAGTTCCACTGTTGAATGCAGTACATAGCCCAAGTCTTTGCCTGCTCATAATTCTTCATAGTTTTACATGCTCGACTGAGTGTCTGGGCCACGATTCCATTGCGGTACGGCACACTCCATGGTTGTACAACCTGCAGAATATTAGTCAAAGTTCTCACTGCCTCTCCATTCTTCCCGCCTCTGTGTGAAATAAGGGCCTGCGAGTACTGTTCGTCAACATGAAACCAGTCCGATTCAAGGCATTTCACGCAAGTCTCCATCTCATCCATAATCCAGGGCAATTGATTTATGAAGAGTGTATCAGCTCGCGCTCTTGTAGACTGGAGCCACATATAAAGCTTGATTGGCGGCGCCATTATCTTGAAATTATTCAAAGTGGCCCGCAGCTGTGGCCAGTCAAGCTGGTTATCTCGCGACGCGAGATCTGGTAAGAGCAGACTCAATTCGATCTCGAGGCTACCATATGGATGACTTATCGAGTCAAAGTCGTTCCTGGCCAGCTTGAACATGTGTTCGCTCTCATCTTTCTTTCCAAGTGCTTGAAGGCTGCGAGCTTGCTCATATCGAATGATTGAGCGTAGATAAATGGGGAGATCATTATGTTCCTGTAACCATTCGATGGAACGTCGAAGAACTTCTCGACCGAGTATACTTGACTCTGGTGGAAGGAGGCCACGCTGAAAATTTCTATCGATGATGGGCTGGATACCAAACTCTTTCCGCCTCAATGACGAATCCAGCTGACAAGTTATGACCCAAGCATCCTCCACTGAGTTTGTTTTAATCAGATGTTCCAGCAGAGAACTCAATCGGTCGATCATCTCGGTTGAAGCCAAGTCGAGGTCGTACTGTCGGTCAAGGGTGGCGATTTCTAGGAATTTCGCTCTGTATGCCTCGATTCGGATCTACAGCTGTCAGTGTTGGCATCTAAAAGTAGAGAGGTTCTAAAACAGCCATACCAGCGGGGATGTGTATTCCTCCAACTTTAGGTTCCTCAAAGTGGACTCGTATACGGACTCTACCCGCTCAAGGGCATCTCCATAGCAGCCCAAAGCTAAAACTCCGAGATATGCTTCCTGGACTATCAAAAGCTTCCCGATTTCTGCGTCATCTGGAATCCTCCACCTAAGCGCTTCACTTGCAGTCGAGTAAGCTTTCCTGAGGAAGCCTTGGATTCGTAGGATGTCGGCGACTTCGCTCGCAAGATGAGCTTTGCGTAAGACAGAGCCCCCAAGCTCGAGCTCGGAGCGTAAGGGACGCAATGCATCATTGAACCGGCCGCTATGGGAATGCTCTCGAGCGCGAAGGATTGCGTCGTCCCACTCAGTGGGCATCATCGTGAATGTCCGAAAATGCGATGCGTTCTGCTGTTTTTAACAACTGGTAACCAAAGCGCCACTTACGTAATAACACCTTGTGTTACCACACTTGCCGTAAGTTGAAGGACGAGATCCCCAACTCTCTTCCGTTCAAACTTTAATTTTTTCGGTTTCTGAGAGGATGGCTTTGTTAGAACCAGATGTCGAAGCTCCTTGGAGGAGAGACGTCGCTCTCATCCCAGAAGAACCTCAACTGCTAGGGCCCCAAGCAAACGAACTTGACGAAACTCGGAGAAATTTGGTGTTGAAAGAACTGGGGTCGGCGCGTGTTGTTGGAACAACAAAACATGTCGAATATGGCACTTATGAGGGCGAACCTGCCAGCCTTGCCCTCTTACAATTCAACTTCCGGGGCCCTAGGACCTCCTTTCGCTGGACAAATGCGGAGGTTATAATCAAATTTGCGAACCAGAAGTCGGACACAGTGCCGCCACCGAGCACAAAGCCGAAGGATGCATCAGTATTGATGTACGGGCCCCGACAGATTTTTGGGGCTTCTACGAGCGAGAACCGACATTGGACATACGAAGCTAAAGCGAAGGCAGGCGCAAATGCAGGGTCTGCAAATATTGGAGGAGAGGGGAAGGTTGGCTTAGAGACACAATTCGACAGGAATCACCGTATGGCTATCATTGGGATGCCATCGAGTCCATCGAAGAGCGGCGGATTCAAAGAAGTTGGTTGGACCCTCGATGAAAACGATAAACAAAAAAGCGCTATTCCGAATCAATTGATTGTAGCCCTCATCGTTCAATATGATTGTCCATTCCAGGCGACGATCACGGTCAAGGTGACGAACAACATGGGGCTTAAGGTCATCGGATTGCCATGGAGCAAGAAAGATGATCCACTGCTTTTCGATCCTAAAATCTCTCCAGGATTCAAGGCAAAAACGACAGGAAAATTCGAAAACTTGACTGATGATGAATGGGGAGTCTTGCTTGGCTTGAGAGGGGAATGGGAGGTAAGCATGTTTGTTACCCATGACGTTGCGAACATTACTGATCAGCAACACATAGGACCAAATTATGTCTCATTGAGTATGATTGATTTGTGTATTTCTAAACTTTCAGTTGGTCAATTATGTGACGGGGGAAAACAAAAGTATTGACGAGGAATCATCTTAAAATCCATACTAGTTTCAAAGAAATTGGGAGATCGTAGAGGCAAGTGATAACCGATATCCCGCATCAAATCCCACCCCGCTTAAAATCCCACTTTTTTATGCCTACACTAAGAATACGCTCAAACTTTAAGAATGGGTAGAGCAGACAAATCAGCCCATATCGCTGCAGCGATTACTGCAATCAAATTAGGAGAATTTAGAGATTATTCGAAAGTAGTAGCATACTTTGGAGTTGACCGTACATCGATTTCAAAGAGAATTCGTGGTATTACGCGCTTACGCAAGGAGGCAGACTCTATCTCTCGTAATTGTCTTACAACTCAATAAGAGGAGCTATTAATCGTCTATATTAATAAGCTAACTAATCGAGGGATGCCTCCGATGAGTTCTATTATACGCAACCTTGCTAAAGAGACTAGGGGGCGAAGTATTGGCAAGAACTAGATAGGGCAATTTGTACGCCGCAATATATACAGGCTAAAGAGCTTATATTTACGCAACATCGATAACCTACGTATTGCAGCCGAATATGCTCCAATGTTTACTCTCTTCTTTACCCTTGTATATATTTTTCTAGTATTCTTTTATGTTTTTAGTGTTATTTTAATACTAATTAGCCCTTCTAAGAGTAGTTATTTCAAGTCGTCGAAAAATACCATATCACGGCCGATAACTTCTATAATTTCGATGAAAAGGGGTTCCTAATTAGGTTTAGACATATAATAAAGAGGATAATGACTTTAGACGCGTTAAAAAAAGGGCGAGTTACGAAATCAAAGCAGGATAGCAACCGCGGGTTTATTAGCCTCTTAGCGTGTGTATTAGCAATTGGCAAGGCAATACCACCTGTTCTTATATACAAAGGGGCTTCTAGCGACCTGTAAAACACATAGGTTCAAGATATTACACTAGAATCAAGTACGTACTTTACGTCGACAGAGAATAGTTAGAGTTTAAATATAATTAGATTGGCTTAGTTACAAGGGGTCTTTGAAAGACACACAAAGCCTGCCTCTACACGTACGAAGAGGCTCCTACTCGTGGATGGCCACTTAAGTCATGTCAATATAGAGTTTATTAATTAGGCTGACCAACATGGTATTATTATTATAATTCTACCACCACATTCGACCCATCGACTTTAGCCCCTTAATATTAGTTTATTTAGGCCACTTTTAGTATTTTACTTAACTAAGCTCGATAACCTTCTTGCAAAGAGTAGTAGATTAGTTATAATGTTAAAGCGACTATTCTATAGAATGTTCGAAAAAGCTTAGACGAAGGCCTTTATAGAAGTAAATATTTAACATATATTTAAGAAACCTAGAGTTTAGCCAGTCAATAGTATAGCTATGATTACAAGAGTTTCGAAGCCTACTCTTTAAGTAGAGTCTTCCTCGCTCCCAGGCACTGATTGGGAGGGCCGACACTAACCCAAATAGGTTAGCGAGGGAGTGGCTGGGAGGCAGTGGTTGGGCGATGTGAGAATCAAGCACAATAACTTTAAATTAACATCATTGAAGCATCGAAGATTGAAAGTGAATCAAGATAAAGGTCTCTTATCATTCCAAAGTAGCGGGAGGTCATAGAAAGTAAGTGCCTTCGAAATTTTAGCCGTAGCTAAAATAAGAAGGTTCTTCGACAAGAAGAGAGGGAGTGGGTTCGGAAACAGCAATTCAGAGAATCGTTCGAATGTGATCAATCTTACGTGCAAAACCAACACCGAGTTGTTGGTGATGGCCGCGTCCGACCCACATAGAGGAGGAAGCAAGGCGCTAAGAGCTACGAAGGGGCGGAGCAAATTTTGCAAAGCGTGTCGCTTGGGTCAGGCGGACAGTCATTGTGAAGCGCTGTAGAATGTATCTAATAGAGATTATATGTAGCATGTAGTCGGTGGCTATATTGGGAATCTTCAGCCAAATTGTTAGGGTTGGTGTTTGAAAGATACTAGCTACCTTGTTAGCCTGGCCCTTGGCGCTATCCTGAATTGTCACACGTGATCAGTCTTCACATCAGGCATATGATTGGCCGTTCAAAAGGTCTGTGCACCCTGTAGCGACGTCACGTAGCGAACGCAAAGCTGGTCGCAGCGGAGCGGAGTCCTTCATCACGCCCTCGCTCTCATCGTCAACCATTGCCCCTTCTTCCCTATTTTTCTGCTGCCTGTTACTGTCCAAACTTTTGACCATTTCTTCCAACGCAAAAGAGATAGTTCAATAATGGCTGCTAGTATCAAAATTGGCCAACGGCTCGAAGGAAAAGTCGGAAGTTATTTTGTGTCTGTGCAGGTCGCGAAAGACATCTGGACTGCCACGTGAGATCAACTTCACCCAACTCAACCTTCACCTATCTAATTACTGCCAGGAAAAGCAACTCTCAAGCTGGAAAAGTTATCATCAAGACAGCCCCGCAGGGACGCCTCGAAAACGAGCGTGATGTTCTGAAGCATTTCCGCACTTGCCCACACATTCGCCAGGTGCTAGACGAAACCAAAAACCCTCCATCTTTGATTCTGCAACACTTGGACGACAATCTACTACATGCATCAAGCGTGAAGACCCTAGAAAGTTCGGACGTGAAGTTTGTGGCAAAAAGAGTACTCCAAGCAATTCAGGCTTTGCATGAAGATGGGTACACACATACTGGTATGTTCACTGAGATCTTACATGCCACCTCATATCAGATCTCAACACTGTAACTAACACATATACTCACAGACATCAAACCGGACAACATTCTCGTCAATTATGGCAATGGATCATCTCGCTTTGCCGATGTCCAACTGGCTGATTTCGGTGATGTTACTTGGATAGATCCCAAGGATTACCTCAAGGTCGGGATGGATGGACCGCATATGGGAGCTGCTATCTTTAGAAGTCCTGAGGCCATGATGCAGCTCAGATGGGGACAGTCGACTGACATTTGGTCATTTGGCACGACGGTAGGTGATACTAAGCAGGTTTGAGACTGCATTGTCTGAATTGCGCTCACGTTTTCATAGCTTATAAGTCTTATTTGGGGTCTCAATTGGCACATGTTCAAGCCCGACCCCAAAGACGCCACAGCTGACGATGAAGAGTATCTGATCCACATCATCATAAGACAACTAGCTCACTTTGGTCCTGTTCCCAAGTCTTATATAGAGCTCATTCCGAGAGAGGATGGTGACAGATGGTCAATTCTAGCCTCAGCCACCCAATACATCAAGGACAACCAGAAGCAAAGGCCGTTTAAACTAATCGAGGATGACTGTCTGACAGAGGAGGACAGGGAGTTTCTGTTGAAGGTTATGAAGTTGGACCCGAGGGATCGTCCAACTGCGAGGCAGTTGTTACAGGATAAGTGGTTCGGTGGTGTGCCATAGGCGATCATAGTATTCTTGTACTTGTAATTGACTGGATTTGTGCTATTTTGTGGGGTAGTTGGGGCGGGACAAGTCTTGACAGGGGAGGATAGATCCAAGGCTAAATATATCGGTTGCTGGGGTAGACACGTATTCCTGTGTAGGATCAAAGAAGCCGGCTTCGGGAAGATGCCCTCCATCCAGACCCAGTTCTTCACACGTTGACCCGCCAAAGTCGCATAGCCAGATGTCCAGAGACGCTGTCGAAGTGGCGTGAACGAGGAAGTTGTCGGGGCGCAGATCCGAGTGTATCACCCCCAGGCTATGAAGGTTCGTGATGGATTCAGCCGTTTGCCGGCACCACTTCTTACGAAGAGAAAGGGGAATGAAGCTGTTGTTCTCGTCGATATACTGCTGTAGATTGCCGTGGCTTGCCTCAGCAAGGAGTAGCCCTTGCTGCATGCCCATGGTCTCTTGGTATCCCAGATATCTGAAAATAACGATTAGCACGAGAAAGCCGCCTTTATGGCATGCCAGAGATGAACAAACCTTACGATCCTTGGATGGTCTGAGAGCCTATCGAATATTTGGCGCTTAACCAAGAAGTTGCGCGCAAACTCCTTAGTCAATTCTTAGTAACAAGGACTCTCCTCCCAGACCTGTGTAGGTGATTTCAGGATCACTCCTGGTCGTACTCGAGAGAAGCTAGACGTCGAGCCATAGTACTTCAAAGCAGCCATTCTAGAAGGAACGACAACCAGAAAAGTCATACTCAGGGAAGATGACTTGTACAGTTTGAAGCTTCTTCAAGAGAAGTGTACCAGTCTTTCGACACTCGAAACTCTCATTCATAGCCAAAATTCCAGACGTCTGATCAATGCAAGCCACGACGACTCTCAGTTCATTCGAGAGACATTGTCGCAAATTGACGCACATCTAAAAGCTATCTCTTCACTGAAAAAGGTCGTCGTCAGATCCTACGATGGAACTCCAACTCTGGAGTTGATGCAAGGCCTTCTTGGGTGGGTGATCCTGCCTGGACGATAAAAGAACAATGGAAGTAATATGGGAGGAATCACACGCGTTGCCTCTTTGCTCGCTGATTTAATTTTTAAGGCGCTATATCGACGACTCATAAAAAAGGGATTCAGACTATGAAAGTGGTTCAGGAGAATTTAGACTTTGTTGGAGGCTTGTCCTGGACATTATTTATTGCATCCGTGGTGATCGCTGTTAGGAAGGAGCCGTCAGAAGCGTCATTTGAAATTGAAATTTTTTGTTCTCCCTTAAGTTCAAGAAACCTTTACAGAGCATACTGCATCTTTCAGGTGCAATGTGATCTTCCTCTACATAGTGATTTCCCTGGGGGGGCGGCTTACATCCGCGTTAATCCGTGATAACCGATTGAGTAGGCTTAGGTCGCGGGGTGCCTGAGAAGCCCATCTCCCACAACTATCGCCATTCTGCTCATCTTCGTGTGTATATTTCCCGAGATCTTCTACGCCGCGGACGATACATTCGCACGAGCAACCCTACTTTACCCTAATAAGGTATCATGATATCTTCCGCGCCGAGTTCCATCGCCCCCGACTCGAGGTCCTATGTAACTAGTGACGCTGTCGCTGCTCCCTCGATGGGGAAGGCTGTGACCGGCTCACCCCTCGCGCGTGCAATCCTCAAGTCTTATGGTAAGGAGATACTAGAGTCTACAAACGAGCAGTTTCTTGATCTCGCCGTCAAGGCACCCCTCGTCCGTGCAATCCCCGAGTCTTATCGTAAGGAGACACTGAAGTCTACAAATGAGCAGTTCTTGATCTCGCCGTCGAGGTGCGACTCCAAACAATTAGCGCAAGAGAGCTAGTGAAGCTACTTGTCAAGGCGAACCGGCTTAGGTATCAAGAGACGGACATCGTCGATGACGAAAATGATGCCCATCCTGTCCAGGGAGGCAATTCAAATTCACGATCGGAGCCCGACGTAATCGGAACCCCAAAGCCACTGTGTGCGATTACTGGCCAGTGTCACCCTCACTTCACAGCTTCACCTCAACCACTTTTCCTCATTGGAAGACCTCCCCTTGCCATATCAGTCCTTCACCAATGATTTTGTTTGCGTCTTCTGGTCGTGTAAATTCAATAATGATAGAGGATGCCGACTTTGTGGGTGCTGATCTCGAGAGCCATCCTATGTATTTGATTTCTGCCAGTGGTATGAACGGTTTGTTATCCTTCATCAGCTCATCCTTGACCCTTTCAAACTCTGCCATGTCCATCGACTTCGTGCGTATTCCATGTGCTATAATGCCGTATGTTGGAACTCGAACCGAGGCGCCGTTTCCGATTCTACTCGACCAATCGTCAGCGAATTGTTTCAGTGCTTCTGCCTCCGTAATATTGATCGTCTTGATACTCAAGTCGCCGCTCTTTAATTGGTTTGCGGATGCGACTCGGATGCTCTCAATGTGTTTGTTTTGGCTCTGTTCGATTGCACGGTCAACATGGCTCTGCAGGATGCGTGGGTTCTTTGCTCTAAGGCTTTCAATGGTTGTAGGGTTTGTGATCTTCACGACGATCTCACGTTGTGCTTGAATGAGTGATGGGGTCTGTGTAGGTATAGTAATTGGTTTGCTACTCGGTGCTATATTGCTACTGAGAACCGACGCATATGAACTCTTCGGGGTGGGGGTGCTTCGGATGGCCTTTGCAATGTCCCTCGTCTCCTGAAGTACGACTGCTGCTTCCTTTCCCACTTCGGCTACCCCCTTTGTGATGCTGAGTGCCGCGGTTTTAATGTCCCCGTGGATCGTTGTAAGGGCATCCATGACTGTGGTAGCAGTTGTTTGGGTTGTTGTTGTGGTGGACTTGAGATCCTCGTGGATTGACGCGACGGCTTTAATAACTGCATTGTAGTCCGGTGCCCCTTCGACCTTTGTTGTGAGGGCGTATACTGCCACGATAAGGGACTTGACAAGTGAGACTGGGACGGATTCCTCCTTTGCTGATTCAATACGCTGTAGTGTTTCTCCGAGAAGCTTGCTGAGTTTTGCGGCATGCTCGCTGAGGTTGGTTGGCCATACTGTCGCTTGGGGCCACGTCGTTGCCATAACGCCTGTGTCGCACTGGGCGATGCGCACAAGCTCGGGCTATTCAGTTGACCCGAAGGAGGGCAATGAAAAGTAGTTGATTTGCTGGATTTCAAGAATTTCGTTCTCGCGTTTTGTGAGGTTTTTTTTCCTTCCCTCTTCTCGGGTTTTTTCCTTCCCTCTTCTCGGGTGCGTTCGTTCGTTCGTTTATTCATACTCGGATCCAGCCGCTAAAATCTGCAGCTATGCCGGAAAGGGCAGTATTAGCTGGTCGCCGAGGCGGGCTGACATTCACCATCGCGCCCCTCTTCATCATGTGATCATGACCAGCGACCCCTCTACTGCCCCGTGCACCCTTCAGCCTGAAGGCATTGAAGGCATTGGAGCCTAACTACGTCGGGATGTTTTCGGCCAGTATCGGATTAGTGAGCAAATCACATGGCATCGCGCCCCACCACTTACAAAGTCGCAAACCACAATTTCTTCCTGCAAATGGGTAATCTCAACAACCTCTCGAACTACAGGCAAGAGATCAAACTCCCAAGGTTGTTTCTGAGCAACAACGATGACTGAGTTGTCCTGCCCGACCAACCCCGCCACGTTCCCCCAATAGATTTCATCCCATCTGCTGAGGGCAGCCGTTGCGCCTGATTTTCCGTCATACATCAGCATCCCACCCCGCGATTTTATCTCATCAAATTCATTTCTCCCCTCGCTACGTATCGCGCTTAGCAGATTCTACCAAAAACGCAGGAGAGTGCCTTCGACTCTGACTCTGATATTTAACTTCACCTACGGCCTTTGCGCAAATAGTCGTCGATCCTATTCTCCATCCTCGCAACGGCACAACCACATCCTCTACGGCCAAAGGTAAATACCAGAACGAGCCACTAGTTTGTACAGCTACTTATATTGTGTAGGCGATATCGAACCTTTTAAGCTGTAATCTTCCTCACTTTGCGACGCGCATCCACAAGTAGGCAGGATCTTTAGCACATTTTGCTGTGATTATGGCGGTCAGATCCTTGAACTTCTATTGATGTATTAATAGCTAATGTTTGTATACCTATTCAGAGAGGTGACGATGCCCTGGCTGGAAAACCAGAAAAAGATATCCCGAGTCATCGTTTCCCCCCTGATCCAAACAACGACAGGACGATAAACTTCAAAGGCAAATATATTTTGATTGTTAACGAAGAGACCAACGACCAGAAAACGTTCGAAGACAACAAAATCCCGACAGCCGAATCCAAACCCTACGAGGTGCCTGCTAGGTATACTTGTTATATCAGAGGTGCTAGTGTATGGTTCAGAGTTTAGGAGGAGATGGCAAGCTCTGAGCCGAAGATATCGTTCAGGCGGTATCCATCATTATGGCCACACCAGATGGTAAAGGAGACATCCTGTATGTGGTCTTTTGGGAACAAACTTGGCCAGCATCCTGTCGTCTTCAATCCTTGACTTCTTTCCCATTTCCATTACTGGCTATTCTCGATGGCCGTTCTAAACGGCTCAGGCATTTTCGATATGTTGCTAGCGGGTGCATTTGTGTACATATCCTTCATTTCTGTTGGTAAATGATTAGTAGTGCCATGTATATATGTAAAGCTTCTCCTCGCCCCTATTTTCCTTGGATGGTGGTAAAGAATCATCTGCTGTCGGGTTCTGTTGCTCATATTGTCTAGAGGAATGGTGTACACTCTCACAAAGAAGCGGCCGTTGCCGTTGTTCGTCAATGCAGGTGCCACTATCAGTGGTTAAGTCTCGTCTGTGGCCCCAGCCCTGCGTTTGATCTGTCGTTTAATTAGCCCTTGTCCGAATGCAAAGGAACGTCATTATATACCGCGATTGAAGGATGGTGCGCCAAGTGCCATTTGTTGTAGACTTGGCAATTGAGCTATTTTGAGGTCAGTGTGGTAACAGTTGTAAGGATGATTGTCACATACTCATCCCAGAGGTATATTGGCCAGATAGAGTCTGAGTAGCTACGCCGGTCTGCACTGGTGGCAATGGTGCAATCTCCCGTCCAGGTCCGCCAAACTCACCCAATCTCGGACGGCGTCCGCCCTGACGCTGGGAGATCTTGGCTGCTCCCTAGTCAGTCAAAATGGCCAGAAAGTTTATCAAGTTGATCATACCACGAAGATTCCTAAACTCGATACTCATCGGTCTTTCCGCCTCCAGTTCGTTCATAATATCGACTATCTCCTCTGGCCAATCCTGCTCCTTCTCATCCTTTATTGACTTGGCAAGTCCATCAAAAACTTCTAATCTCGATTCAGTCCAGACTTTAGTAGGGTAAGTTATTGAGAATGCGATCACGCCGTGAGGGTGGCTTTCACTTAAACCACGGATGGTATTAATCCTATTGAGCTTTATAGCCTTCACATATTGAGTGCTTTTGCTTAGATACTCTGTCTTTCTCGGCGGTCCAAATATCAATCTGAAGTTCGTCTTTGCAGTCCGTGACGTTCCCAATTCGGCAGTGTCCAATATCTTTCGCTTTGTGGAGTCTGCCTGGGTCTCGAGGCTGCGGATTTTCCCTCGTACGCGTTCCCGACACGCTGTAGCATCTCGTTAAGTGTCTCGTTAGATCTTGGTCATAACACTAATCAATGTCGAAGTCCACTTAGCAATCTCGGCAGCTTGATTCATCGCGAGGTCCGCCGACTTCGCGAGATGTACCGTCATCGCGTTAAACTTTCTAGTCTGTTCTATTAGTGCTAATATGGCGTGAGCGGCAAGTATCTGCTTAGTTGCCATGTTTTCCAGAGCGTTCATTTTCTGAAATTGACGAGCTAGAGTTTTGTCTTCGAGGAATGGCGGGGCGAGATGCTCCAGATATAATAGTTTCGCGTTCCAATCTACCCTGTCCATGTGAGGCGACCCTAGCTGGTGGCGCCCAATTGTGGGGAGTTTCTGAAAACTAAAAAAATTTCATTGTCCGAAGGCGTAGTGCCGGAGCGAAACAAACCTTGCTCATTCCTAATCTTCTGAAAGCTAAATAATCGGCCCAGTGGCTAGATTCTTTGCCCAATCATGGGTCGTATCTAGAGCGCTTCCAGATCTGCCAATATCAAAACACCACACTTGAAGCTGCGATGTATATCTTTTTACATCCGCCAGGTTAAGAGGTCGCATATTTCTACAGCATACTACACCTTGGCTTCTCCGAAGATATCCATCTGTCAACCCTCCAACCAAAGTCATACAATCTGGACACCTATTAATACTCCACTTCAAAAGTATCGTCTCTCCTAACGTTGTCCGCATTATCCATCCATGATTATTTAAGGGCCAGTGCATCGTGCCTCAATCGTACGCCTCCAGCTGCTTCGGGGATAAGAATCCTACATACAAACCCTAATGTCTCCGTAACATTGCCTTAACTTAATGAGGATCTTAAGAATCGGAAGGCACCATACGGAGACGTTCCATTTTTGGAGAACTACACAACTGATACACCATAAACTCTCCTCCAACAATATCCACAGCCCAAACGCTACCAATGCGCCACATCAATGTCTTACTTCCCCCACACTACTCCATAAATCAATGAAGTAGCTTGACCGTTCAAGGAGCCAACATATCATTCTACAACCGTGGGCCGCCACTGTATCCAAGGGATGAAGGAATCAGCTTCCTTAATCGACCGTCCCGTGTTGGCCGCGTAAGGATAGACCTCTGTTACAGACAATGATACGAAGCCAATGAATACATAAGGGCATAGATCTCCTCTGAAATCTTGTTCATCACCTTATAGATCCCAGCATCCACCTTCTCAAGCACCTTTCCAAACCTTCTCACTCATATATATCTTGTCCAGCACGTACACAAAGACACATATCATCGCCATGTTAACAATGACAGAGATGCTTCACTACGGTCCCCCGATGGCTGAAGTACAACCAACTACCCCACCAAGTAGCCCGAGCCTGCCATCTTCGGAGCATATCCTCTCATGGAACAACGCCCAGTAGTTCATTGACATGGTCAAAGCCGTCGTTGATATGCAGATTGCTTCCCCTCCTGTCTCGAAGTGCACTTGCTCTCACACAGCAGGTGAGACGCCAACCCTTCAAGGATCCGCCCAACCTCTCACATCCGAGCATCTCGAGCAACTCGTCCTGAAGTTTCTTGAAGGAAAGGTCCCCGGCTCGACTGGGAAATCTGAGGATACCCAAGCTCTTGCTCCCGAAGCCAACCAGCCAGAGGATGTGGCAGCTCAGGCTTCGAAGCTAGAGTTCAAGACAGTTGATGAAGTGTACGTCTCCAGATATTTTACTAGCTCTAGTCAGCTAACAAGTTGCTTTCATCTAGCTGGAACGAGAAGGCTCACAAGTATACAATTTTGAAATCCTTGGATCCAACGGGAAAGGCAAAAGAAAAGGAGGAATATGTATTTGTTGTTCGTCATCGGGTCGGTCAGTATGGTTAACTCTAGACAAACTTCACTCGCTGACTCGTAATCTCTAGATAAGGAGACAAAGGACACAACTACATATATTGACATCAAGTCGAAGTATTTGCGAGATATACTACGGGTGGTTCTTTAAGACGTCCGTGGAATCAGTCTGAAAGACGACAAGCTCTCTGTAAGAAGTAAAATCCTCAATGTATTGAAAGCAACTACTTACCTGAGATAAGGTTGAACAAAATTTATTGTACACCTATCTTCCGGAACTCGAATTGTGTCATGGCTTAAATGACGTCTATCCTACTGATGATGCTTACAAAGCACACCTCGAATTGCTCATCGACTATATCACGAAGGCATACGTCGACGTGGAGCAGCATCTCGCATCTCTTCTACAAAGCGGTGAGATCACGTATGACCTGCTCTGGGCCCTCTTTAAGTCGAATACCTTAGTGTATACGACTTGCTCCGGAACACGTAAGCCTCGATGTGTTAGGTATAACTTTAGTGAGGAGAAAAAATCAAGGACGGGGGCAAAGTACTAGAGTCTTAATTGCCGATATCTAGATTTTAACGGCGAAGACTTCGGCTCGACCTTAATCGAATTGAAGATCCCCAAGTTCCGTGGGACAAGGCGGATCAACACCCTTAAGGCATTCCCTCTTTAGTACTATGCCGATGTGGAAGGGGTTCGGGCCGACCTCCTCGTATGCGGTCTGAAGTTCATATCTGTGATAGGCTCTCACCACCGCTACTGCCGAGGCAAAGCCTTTGTTATATACGAAAGAGAGTAGGTGGAAGTCGCTGTTGATTGTCGTATCATGGTCGATGCCGCCTTCTTTCGGAAGATGAATCTAAACCATTCTATGCCGGCCATTCTGGATGTAAATTTCGGCTATGACACCTGGGAGGAAATGGATGTCATAAGCGACCCATCTTCAGAAACATCTTCCGATATAGCCTCGAGCGACGTATCTTCCCTATCCTTAAGCGAACCAACTTTCGACCTGGACTCAAATGAAACATCGCCTGATCAGGCTGAGAGTCATCTTATCGAGCGGGCTCGGCTTACAGAGGAAGACTTTATTGTTTGCTGTCCGACAGTTCTAGGATTTAGTTTCAGTGATAAGATGTGGGGTGAGATCTTAGTCCTACTCCCTCGTGGTACACTACCTGACTAATACGATATCATATAGCCGAGTTTACGGTTGCTGATATCGAAGACATCGTATGGTCATCTTTACCTTTCGATAGTCTAGTAATTGCCACTGAGTAAACAGACGTTGTTATGGCTCTTGTCGAATCTCGTAATGATTCTAGTGCGGAATTTGATGACGTTATCGCTGGGAAGGGGCAAGGACTTAATATTCTCTTGCAGTACGGCTCGACCTCGTTTTTTGTGTTGTTTTCGCTGACATGTAAAAGTGGCCCGCCAGGGGTGGGGAAAACCTTAACAGCGGAGGCTGTAGCTGAGCTCTTACAACTGCCCCTCTATTCGGTATGTTTTATTGTATTTCGCCTCCTACACCTTATCTAATTGTTAGATCTCTGCCGGGGAATTGCCGATCGATGCAGCGAAGCTCGAAGCGTAACTCTCTCGAATTTTCACGATCGCCAGCCATTGGAATGCCATTCTTCTCCTAGACGAGGCGGATGTCTATCTCGAGAAACGGTCGTCCGATCTGATCCGCAACGGCGTTGTCTCGGTATTCCTCCGTAAATTGGAATATTGCCAAGGAATTATGTTCCTCACCACAAATCGAATTGCTGAGTTCGATCTAGCCATCCTCAGTAGAATCCACGTCATGTTGAGATACGGCGACTTGACCAAGGACGCGGGAAAGAAGGTCTGGGAACTGTTCATTAGGAAAGCGAATACATCTCAAGGACCAGCAAATATCAGCGTCGCGGAGTTGAAACTTTTGGTTAATAGTAAGCTTAATGGCAGGCAGGTGAGGGAGTTCTGTGCTATATCCTCCTTTTCCTAGGCTTACACTTAGCTCCAGATCAAGAATGTTATGGCTACAGCGCGTGCTTTGGCTATGAAGGAGAAGAGTCGGGTCTGTTTCTCTCATGTTCGAAAGACAGTTACTACGAGCAAGGAGTTCATCGCCGAGTTCAATGGTGGGGTCGACGTGAGTTTCTTATACAATTAGCCTCAATATCATGGAAAATAGGACCATGGTGAGGTAGAAGTATGGCTAGGATTTGTTGATGGTGAAGAATTCGAATGTGGTTTGAAGGGCGCAGGCCTAACAGAAGCTATGAACGGGTATTTCTAGCTGAGGCTGCAGGTTTTTGGAATGAGAGGGGTAGGCTCGAGTTGGGCATTGGATTGCTTTGATTTCTCGTTGTTTCGTCTTTCGATGTTTATACGCTCCTTATAAATTCATCCATGACTCGACGTCTTCTTCCACACGTGATGGGAATCGTATCGAATATTCTAGAATCACTTGGTGGCTGTTGGAGTATAAGAGTGATTATCACGTGAGTTTGAAACCTCTGAAGCCGGAAACACAAATGCTAATACAGTAGGAAAGAACCCTGAGCCGACCTCTCAGGACACAGAGGCTTTGTCGGTCACAGACGAAGACATCGCATCGATCCCGGATGAGTTAGTCGAAGACGGCTTCCATATTACAGTGAAGTTGAGAATGGGCTTGTAGTGATATAAACGTGCGTCAATTAGACACTTTAAAAATATCTAGGGGAATAACCTTATCGCAATCTCCTATGAGGACATAATCACACAGGGACTTTACACTCCACATTAGCTCCTCCTTACTAATCCAAAAACTTGCCCCACCCACGCTCCGGGCAGCGTGGCAAAAGTCTACGGCTATCGACCGAGCGCCAGGAATCCCTAGCTTCGTGTCAACGATTAACACTAGCTCCGGGCATATTCTCAAATCATGCCTAGTAGTTTCCAGAATCTCTTTATCATCTAGGTGAGGCTCGCCGTATAAAAGTACGTTAGGTCTCAGCCTACTAATGTTTAATGATCGCTTACCCTTTAATATCCGGGCCTGGCTTCTTTATAAGTACCTTTAATAGTATAGCGAATCAGAGCCTTAGAATAGATGTGGCTTATAGTTATAAACCTAGTTATATATCCTATATCGGGCTTAATTAACTCGACTATAGAGGCGTATCGTCTTAGTATCGAGATTAGGTAATAGGCGCTTAATATAATTAATATTCTATGTATAGTACTAAAAATAAGAGCGAGTTTATATAAGCTCGTCTATAATCTTATAAAAAGGTAAAGGTTTAGTTAAATTCAAATATAGGTGTTTATATATACTATAGATAGTAGAGTAGAAGCCGGTTATCTCGTTAGAAGAGAAGTAGAGAGAGTAGTTAAATAAGATTTATTTAGATTTTCGTATATTCTTAAAGGTAAGATCTAGATAAGTTAGTATTAATAAAGAAATTTATAAACGAGCTTTAACTTATAGTCTATACTAATAGAGATACTAGTACCGCTAATAATAATAATCTTTTTACTTAATTATATAAGCTCTCTTAATCGACTAAAGTTATCTAGAGGTTTATAAATAGTCTAAAGCGATTCTCTTATTTTTTAGACTCTCTTTCTAATTTAGTACTTCTTATTAAATAGTCTCTAAGTAGAAGCCGTTTATTTTAGCGAATTTATATTATTATTAATTATAATTAGCTAGTCTATTCTATAATTAGTAAGGTATTATAATACTATATCTATATTATAACCTACTAGTAAGTATAGCTCTAAGGCTTAGTAAGCTAAACCTATCTAGATAAAGACTTATATAGAGAAGCTATAAGTTATATAATAAAGTTATAGGATTAAATTATTTAAATTATCTAAATTAGTAGAATAATTTAAATAATTTAACTAATTTAAAGTAAGTACGAGTTCTATATAAATAGATAGTATTTTCTTTATAATTAGAAGTCTTATACTTAACTTAAATATAGTATCTTTATACTATACTTAGTAACTTATAAAAGGTTATTAGTCTTAATTAGTAATAGTATCTCTATCTACTAAACTAATCTATCTTCGTACTCTTAAGTAATACTAGCTTAATTATACGTTATACTTTAAGTACTAAAACTAATAGATACTAGTATATATATTAATTAAGTAATATCTATTATAGAAAGTTTCTATAGAACTTTAGTCTTCTTATCTAGCTTAAAGATACTAGTATCTATCGCTCTTATTAAAGAAATTAATAAGAACCTTAAGTATAAAAGTATTAATACCTTTAATAGTAAGTGTAATAAGCTTTATAGGTTCTTACTCTAACTTAGACTATATATTAAGTTTAATAGAGAATAGTTTTAATCTAAGATAGAGTAGGTTCTATAGATAGTTATACTACTTAAGAGAAAAGCTCTAAACTAGATTAAAGGGTTTCTTAAGAACTATCTTACTTATAGTAATAGAAACGAAGCTATAAATAAAGATAAAGTAGAAGATATAACTATTAAAATCTTTAGTACTTAGAAGAGATTTATTTTTAAAATTAAGACTAACTTTAGAGTTATAGATAAGAGAAGAGAGATAGAACGAGCTATTAAAGCTCTACGATAGAAAGAGTTAGTAACCGCCTATACTAGAGACTTCTAATAATACTCTACCTATATAGAATAGAGTAATAAAGTACTTAGCTACGTCTATTAAAAAGAGTTAAAGAACTTTATAAAGAATAAGCTTATCTAATATAGTAGTAGTATTAATAATCTTAAATAACTTATTAAGACTATCTATAAGATCGATAATAACTAGTATAAGCGTAGTATAGAAAAGAAAGAAAGATATAACTCTAATTATAGAAGAATAGACGAAGGGAGGGTCTAAGAGAATAATAATAACTCTAGATAGTATAGAGACTCTATAAAGCTCGATGCTACTTAATAAAAAGAATTATTATTATAAGAGCGATTAAGGTATATATAAAATCGTACTTGTTTTAACTATAGAAAACTAGAATATCTTACTACAAATTATAAGAGCGAAGAGAAGAGGTCCTAGGGTTATCTACTAAGAAAAGAACTAAACGCTACTATCTAAGAAAGAGAGAGGTATAATAAGTATAAAGAACTTATAATACTTAATACTACTCGAGTATAGGAAGATAGAGTTATATTACTTATAAAGTAATTAAACTAGAACCTAATATAAGAGGCTAGACCTTAAATAACTTAAAAGGAATAGTTTCTAAAATTTAATTAAGAAGTACGTAGAGAGCTCGTAAAAGCGCAGCTTCTACGAGGTCTTATATACATAAGAA
>MU251677.1:0-41581 GCA_019669835.1 Amylocarpus encephaloides
AGACTATTAGCTAATCTAGTATAGTAGAGAGTTATACTTTATTTACTATACTATCTAGTTACTAGAAGTTATAGACTTACTTATTATTACTTATAATACTTACTTATATATATATATATATAACTCTAGTCTATAAGTAATAGATAAGAGTAATATACTTCTATTATAAGAGACTAGACCTTAAATAACTTAAAAGAAATAGTTTCTAAAATTTAATTAAGAAGTATATTAAGAGCTTATAAAAACATAGCTTTTATAAGGTCTTATATATATAAGATAAGATAACTAGAACCTTCTAGAAGTAATAGAATAGAGTAGTATTAAACTAAATTAAATTTTACTTATAACTAGTACTTAGAAAGAGTTAGTACTTAGTAAGAGCTTTTAGTCTAAGTATACTCTAGGGTTCTAACTCTTATAAGAAGGTTATTACTACTAAAGAGTAGTAAGATAATATCTAAGATAATATTATATAATAATAGTAATAGACTTAAAACTAAGAAGAAGCTCTAGTAGAAGATCTTATAAGAGAATAATAAGATAATATTATACTATAATAAGATATAGAAGAGAGCTAGTTAGATAGACTCTTCTCTCTTAAAGAACTTTAGACTTAAGCTACCTAGTATAATAAGTTATATAAATAAGCTATAAACGTAGTATAATAAGAAAAAAGAATAATTTTTATATTTCTAAAGCTAAAGCTATTAATTATAAAGTATTCTCTTATAAACTAAGAAAGACGTATATTCTAAGAGAGACTATAGGTTCTATATTCTAAGAAACTTTATATAAAGATAATCTAGTAGACCTATAACTTAAAAGTATATAGTTACTTAGAGTATAATAATACTATAATAATTCTAAGTAGAGAGTACTTCTAGCTAAGACTATTTAAAGATATATAGTAATTTATATAAAACTATAACTTCTATAAATAAAATAAGATATAAAGAGACTAGAGATAGAGCTTCTTAAAACTACTTTTAATCTCTAACTATATATAGTAAGAAATCTCTATTAACTTTATTATAGAGTTATTAGAAAGTAAAGAATATATAAATATAGTAGTAATTACTAACTAGCTAAGTAAAGAGATTATATAAAATAGACTCTCTAATATTAAAGCTAAGATAGTAGCTAAGTAGTTTATATAATACTATTTACTAAGAGTACTAGTATTAGATAGAAGTATATAATTTATAAAGTAGTTATAGATAAGAATTTACTAGCTTCTAGAAATTATATAAAGACTATTATAAGAGGTCAGACCTCGAATAACTTAAAAGGAATAGTTTCTAAAATTTAATTAAGAAGTACGTAGAGAGCTCGTAAAAGCGTAGCTCCTATAGGGTCTTATATATATAAGAAGAGGCAACTAGAACCTTCTAGAAGTAATAGGATAGAGTGGCGTCGAACTGAATCGAATTCTACTCGTAGCTAGTACTTAGCGAGAGTCTATACTTAGCGAGAGCTTTTAGCCCGAGTACACTCTAGGGTTCTAACCCTTATATTACCCCCCTTCTTCCCTTCGCTTTTACCTAGCCGTATACTCCTTTCATTTAACTAGGGCGGTAGTACCCTCTATTACCGATTCTAGCTCCTAAGTTAAATGTCTATAACCGACCTACTTAACTAGGTACTTCTGTCGATTACCCCTTCTAGGAGCTTTCTTCTACTTAAGTATACGCTTCACCTTATACTCTTCTATATTATCGACGAGTATTACGGGAGGCTAGCTTTCTTCGATAACCTGTCCTAGTAGCGGCGTCGCGTATACGGGTCGTAGGAGTCTAGTATAAAATATATTATATATACCTAACGGTATATTTAGACGGTAGCTATAAGATCTAACGACCTCTATAACTATAAACTTCGTATACCTAGTATCTAGCTTCTTACAGGGCCTGTCTGTTTTAATATTCTCTAGACTAAGCTATATCTTATCCCCTACCTAGTAGTTAGGTACCTGGTCGCGCTTCCGATTAGTCGCCTACTCCTAGGCTTCTTAGGCCGCCGCTATTACCGCTTACGCCCACTCTCTTACCTCTTTTAGTTTCCGTACAATTCGGTCAGCTTTAGCGATTAGGGAGTCTCTATTATCTGCCTCTAATAATTCGATGTCTTTAAGTAGGCTCTAATACCATCCGTGAGATAGGAAGAATAGGCTTGTGCCTATAGATATTAAGTCCCGTTCACATATTCTAGATACAGCTAGCGGTAACTATTTAAGCTAGTCCTCTTAGGCCCAGTCTATAAACTAGCGTAAGACTGTTTTAACTACTTCGTTTATTCGTTCGGTAGTACTATTAGTCTCTAGCGAGAAGGTAGTAGACAACCTACGCTTAATTCGTAGTAGCTCATATACCCTCTTTCATAGGGCGCTTGTAAACTATATACCTCTGTCGGAGACAATTACTAAAGGTAGGAAGTGGTAGGGCAGATATTATCGTAGGAACTATTTTACTACTATTTTAGCTTTAATATCTTCTAGGCCATCTACTATTACCCCTTTACTTAACCGATCTGTGACTATAATCATATTTCGGTAGCCTTTAGAGACTAGTAAATCTGTAATAAAGTTTATAGATATTTCGGACCATATTCGATCTAGTATAGGTAGTGGCTTTAAGAATCCCTGTCGGCGAGACCTCTATACCTTATTCCTCCCGTAACTGTCGTAATTCTATATAAACGTACGGATATCAGTTACTATTCCTGGCTAGAAGAATAAGCGAGCCACTAGTATATATGTAACCTCCCTGCCTAGGTGCCTGTGAAGCGCTATATCGTGGGTTGCTTAAATTAGGCGAGCCCTTAGGTTAAGGCTATTAGGGACCTATTTTCGTCCCTGGAATAGTAGGTAACCTTGTTCTAATATTACGTACTTAGATATAGACACTTTTAAGCCAAGCTCTATAGGAAACCTCCTGGCGCTAGCCTTTGTAGCGCTTAGGGCCTTGTTATACTTAGGGTCGTTTACTACAGCCTAATCCCAGTCTGTAAGCTCGTCTAGTAGTTCTCCTGTTATATGGTCTCGTAGACTAGTGGGGCTAGCCCTAATAGGCGAAACGCGAACTATAGGGCTTACTACTAGCATTTCGAGCTTTAGTAGCTGTATATTACGGTCCGCTAGTCGCTTATTAGACCCGTTCTGAGGCATATCCTGGTCCCGCCTTAATAGGGCGTTCGCGCGTTCATTTTCCTTACTAGGGACGTGTATAATATGAAAGTTATACCTGGAGAGAATTAAGGACTAGCGTATCTAGCGCTTCGTAAGCTTTCGGACGGTTATAAAGTACTTCAGATTCTTATAGTCTATATATATATTAAACCGCTTAACACCACGTAATTCGGCGTCCTATTCTTCTAGGTAGCGTACGATAGCTAGTATCTCCTTATCGTAAATCTTATAGTTATATTCCACTAGGTTATTCTTCTTTAAAAAGAAGGCGTAGGGCACTCATAAGCCTTTATCGCTTAACTACTATAGCGTACCCCCTATATACCACCTAGAGGAGTCGGTTTCAATACGTGTAGGCTTATTATAGTCGAATTAGGCTAGCGCGGGGGCTGAAGTAAATATATCCTTTAGCTTATAAAAGGCTACGTCTACTCTATCGTTTTATACGAATTTCCGGTCTTTATACGTAAGCTCTGTAAGTGGCCTTACTAGATCTGAAAACCCTTTAATAAAGCGCCTGTAAAAGTTGACGAACCCTAGGAAGCTACGTACGCCTTTAACTAAAGTGGGTGCCTCCTAGCTAGTAATAGCCTTAACCTTTTCTAGGTCCATTTTAAGTCCTTTTCTAGCTTCGATAATAAACCCTAAGTACTTAGTCTCTTATACTTTAAATTCGCATTTGTCGATGTCGATTTATAAGCTAGCGTCCTAGAGTCGCTATAGTACTTAATATACGTGCTTACGGTGCTAGTTCCTACTCCTAGACGAATATATTAAAATGTCGTCTATGTAAGCAGAGTAGAATTCGTCTAGGTAGTCGCGTAGGGTCTAGTTAATATACTTCTGAAAAGTGCTAGGTGTATTCGCTAAGCTAAATGAGGTGACTATCCATTCGTATAAGCCATAGCGCGTCCGGAAAGTAGTCTTTTATTCATCGCCTTCCGCGATCCGTATCTTATGAAAAGCGGCGATTATATCGAGTTTAGTAAACTACCGTACTTTACTAATGTTTCGTAGGGTCTTATAAATAAGCGGTAAGGGGTAGCGGTCCTTCTTCGTAATACGATTTAAGCCGCGGTAATCGACACAGAAGCGTAAGCCTCCTCCTAGCTTTTTAACAAATAGTACTAGGGCTACTACTAGCGAATTACTAACGCGTATAAACCCTTTGTTAAGTAGGTCCGTCAGGGTCTTCCGAAGTACTAGGAGCTCGTCCCGCGACATGCTATATAATAGCCCCTATAGGACCTTAGGCTACTAACCATTTATAGTTTCAAGTTTAATAGTATAATCGGTACCTGGCCCGCGTAGTAGTAGTAGTCGTTCTACTACCTAGTAGTCGAAGATACTTAGGAACTCGTGGTAGTGACTTAGTAGCTTAGTCGCTAGATCCGTACGCTACTTTATAGCTAGCGCCTTTATAATATCGGCTATACTAGCCGAAAACACTTATATACCCTTTCGCTTCTACTAGCTCTTCTACTAGTAATAGAGTGCCGTAGCTGACACCTATATAGCTGTATTCGCTTATAGCCTGAAAAATGCCTCTTTACTACGTATAGTAGTACCTGTAATTTCGATTTTTATTTCTAAACGTGGTCTATTAATCCTAGCGTCTTAAGCTGTAATCTATAACATTCCTAGGATTATATCGTAGTGCCCTATAGGTAGGATATATAGGAAAACCCTAGACTCTCTATATCTATCTAGGTTAAGCGTAATAACCGTAACCTTATTTACGGTCGAAGAGACTTTTCCGTCAAACCCTATAACCTCTCGTGGCGTAATAGACAGGCGTATTAGGTTGTTATTCCGGGCGAAGCGGGAGTCGCATAGTTTATAAGAAAGGCAGCTAGTGTTAATTAGTGTATTTGTAAATGAAATATCATTTACTAATACCGATATAATAAATGGCTCGCCATCTATAGAGCTTTTAAAACGACTCCATGTCCTATATAACTCCCTGTACAACCCCTGGGCACGACTTTGGCCAGGGGTTACTCTTTTCCCGAATCGGAGTCCGTTTCCCATTCTTCCACTTCTTCCACTTGTGACTCTATAGCCTTAGCGCTAGTAGTAGAGGCTTTATTCTTTAAAGAAGCAGAGACTTACAGCTTACGTGGACGACTCTCTAGCTTAGCGTCCTGAAAGCCTTAGCGTCTAGGTAGGCCAGCTGGTTTAAAATAGTAGTCTAACACCTAGTAGTACATACTCCCGTAGCGTACGTAAGCGCCTTTCTCGCGTCTCTTCTACCTTTCGGTAGGGGTAGCGCTAGTAGCGCGCTACTCTTGTGACTGGCTAGGAGGGCCTCTTTTAGCGACTACTGCTGTGACTAGCGTAGGCTCTCATTCTATTGTATTAGTAGAGGTTTGTGGGTTATACGGCTTCGAATAGCCGCCTGGGCGTGCTTGCTTTCGCCGGGAGTCCTATGCCTTCACTTCTTGTAGGTTGTCGGAAATGCGGCGTAATAGAGCCACATAGTCTAAATATAAGACAGGCTCCTCCTAGGTGATTAGGTGCCCTCGAAGCTCGCGATTAATAGCGGCTCTTAGGTGGCCTTTACGTACCTGATCGTCTCATTTCCAACCCTAGGCTTCTAGGAGAGTCTGTTCAAACTCTTGTAAGAAGTCCCGGAAGTCTCTATTACCCTGGCGTATTATATTAACTTTTAAGAGCACCTTATTCTCCTTCTGTAGGTCGGTAAAGGTAAGGTCTAGCTGCTTTAGGAACTCTTTAAGTGTAAAAGCCTAGGTTGTTTTAACGGCGCTAATCTAAGGGTATATACGCCCTGCCGCTTTCCCTGTAAGTCGTCCGAAAGCGTACTAAATACGCTCCTTTTTAGTCCCGATAGCTCTAGCGTCAATTTTAAGCTTAGCTTCTAGGATACCTTTAAATTAAGGGTATAGCGACTTATTTTCGCCCGTAAACTGATTAGAGTGAGGGAGTGAGTGTTTTAGCTTCCGGATTAGGTCTTCTAGGTCTATAGTAGGGTCTGTTTTAGGTGTATATAACTCCTAGTGTTCCGAGGTTCGCGTACTATTAAGTACTACCTATAATTAAGTGATCCCTTATTCTAACCACGTATTCGTTTCTTATTAACTCCGTATAAAGGCTATTAGCTAATCCGGTATAGCGGAGGGTTGTGCTTTATTTATTATACTACCTAGCTACTAGGAGTCGTAGGCTTACTCGTTGTTACTTATAGTACTTACTTATACGTGTACGTGTACGTGTACGTATATCTACTTATACGTATATCGTGTACATATAACTCTAGTCTATAAGTGATAGATGAGAGTGACGTACTTCTACTGTGAGAGGCCAGACCTCGAATAACTTAAAAGGAATAGTTTCTAAAATTTAATTAAGAAGTACGTAGAGAGCTCGTAAAAGCGCAGCTCCTACGGGGTCTTATATATATAAGAAGAGGCAACTAGAACCTTCTAGAAGTAATAGGATAGAGTGGCGTCGAACTGAATCGAATTCTACTCGTAGCTAGTACTTAGCGAGAGTCTGTGCTTAGCGAGAGCTTTTAGCCCGAGTACACCCTAGGGTCCTAACCCTTACAACTATTAATAGTATACTACCTAGAGACTAATAGGTTTATAAAAAGAATAAACTAGAAACTTAAGATATATCTTTATATATTTATAGACTATACTTAGAATAATTAGTATAAAACGCTCTTATTAGCTAAAGTAGTAATTAATAATAAGAATATATTATTAATAGAGGTTAGTCTCTTTTTCTTATAATATAGCTATTATATCTAATCTTTAGACCTTTATATAATACTAATACTACTAGATATATAAGAGTTTTTTTTTTCTTTAATTAGATAAGTAGATAATATTATAGAAAAGCTCTATAATACTAAGAAATAAGCTTAGTTAGTAATAACTACTATCTAATAGATTATAAAAGAAAGTACTAATAGAAAATAATAATAGTTTCTAAGCTTTAAGATAGAAGATAAGATATAACTAAGTCTAAAGAATATTTATATAAACTAACTAATAAAGAAGCTTAATATAAAGTAGACTAAGTTTACTATTCTAGAAGAAGTAGATTTTTATAGCTAGTTTCTCTAACTAGTAGAAAACGTCCTACTACTAAGCTAAGTTTAAGACGACTTCTAGTTACTTCTAATAATAATAGAAAATAAGAAAGAATATAAAGTCTAAGAGATTCTAGATAAGAAGTTTATATAAAAAGATAGAAGATAGTAAAAGAAGTTTCTTATTAAATAGTAGAACTATATCTAGCTAATATAAGAACTAGAGAAAGTAATCGAGAGCTACTAAGCTCTAGATAACTAGAAAGAAAAGTTAAGAGTATAAAGAATACTAGTAGTATGTATAAATATTTATATAAAGTATAGAAGAAGAGAAGAGAAGTAATATAATAGGTTATATCTTATAAGAATATTTAGTATATAGTACTTATATATATAACTTTATACTAATAATATAATAAATAGATATCTAATTTTACTTTTATATAAGAGCTATAAGACTCCCTCTCTAAGACTTATATAAGAGAAGCTTCTACTTCTCTCTTTAGTTAATTTTTCTTATATAAATTTAGGCTTCTATATTATATACTTTATATTCGCTCTATAATATTAGTTAATTTATAATATACTAATCTAGCTTTAGAGTAAGAGGTTTAGTTAACTATTCTATTATAAAGTATTAATTTAAGTACTTTATAGATCTTTATAGTAGATTAGTAGCTAATTTTTCTAGATAATTAAATAGCTTCTATAGCTAGAATAATTCTTACTTCTTAGGTTTAAACTTTTATATTTAGTTATAAAGAAAATATATATTAAAGTTTATAGGTTAGATACTAAGAAAAAGTATACAACTTACTAATATACGTAACTTACTAAATAACTACGTTATAGATATATAGAAATAATAAGAGAGGCTTATTCGCGACTTATAATTAAGTAAGTAGAAGTAACCCTCTAAGTACTAGACTAGAGTATAGTAATATACCTATAAGATAGTTTCAACTTTCGTCCGGTGTCTTATCAAGCCTTCTTCGCCATGTTCATGAACATTAACTCCCTTTACGATTGTATGAGACAAGAGAATATTATCATATTCTTTGTCTCCTGCTCGAAGGCGGAACGTCAAATAAACATGTATAGGTGCGAACTTGGCAACTTAAATCTAGAAACTACCCCTTAAAATCACATAAACCCCAGTAGCGAATATTATCGCCAGCACATTAACAAGAATAGCAATCGGCTCATAATCGCCAAAATCATCACCACTATAAAAGATAGCAGTCACGATCCTCATCCCCAAATCTTGATATATTTGGCGAGATAGTAATGTTAGCAAAGCCCTAGAATACATTGCCATATGCCAAACCAATGATGGATGAAACACTTGCTGGAGCGACGAGGGTGTTTGTGGGATCGACTGCCCATATTATGATACTATGGTTTATTAGTTGAGCAGTGGATAAGTGAAAGGGAGCGAGTCACCCAATGAAGCTGTCCGCGAAGAACTCGGTCATGAAGAGGTAGCCGTAATTAGTTTGCGTTGGACCAGGGAACTGCATATGATGCTGCCAGGACCTCCTAGGGGGTTTGAACTGAGGACTAGCACGAAATTCGGCGGATAAGGCTGTGAACTGTATTCCATATAGTTAGCGTGATTCTTCTAACATTTTTGACTAATTCTAGATTGGAAGACTTCAACGAGATCTAGTCGTCAATTTAACGTCAACCTACCTGTTCGATGATGAAAAATGCTCTTCACCTGTGGATGGTATTGACCGATGAGTAGCAGCACAGCTATAAAAGAGCAAAAATGTATCTAGGGACTTTGGACCATGGAAACCTATCACTTGTTAGGATGCTTCTCAGATGAGGGGTAACTTTCTCTTTCTTGGCCCTGCTATATCGCAAGACATATAGTGATGGCTGGGTTAAAATGACCGCCAGATATTGGACAGCAAGTGATGCTAGCAAAAGCAGTTCTAACGGCAAATGCAAGGCTTATGCCTATCTGAAACAAAGAACCAAAAGCTGGCTCATGACTATCAGTGAAGAAAGAGACCTAGGAAGCAATCCTAGGGTATCTGTATAAAGTATTCATATTATCGAGTTGGCCACGCTCTCGGGTATGAGTAGATTGACACTTAGAAGAAGACACCAAGGTACTCTGCTTCCATCTTTCTAAACTATCTTGGTCTCGAGTGCTCGAAGTCAAGTTTTCGTTGTGAGATTGGCTTGGGGGCTACCATATGTCTATGAACGTAACGTTGGATTGCATCAGTCAAACCAATTTCCATGTCATTTGTATGTAAGCGATGCGTGGAAGTCCCCATCTGGCTTGGATATTTCACATGTGCCGACCTCATTTTGCTGATGGCCTATCAAGTAAAAGATTCCTAATGGCAAGGAAAACGCTGTGCAGAATTGGGGTTTCCTTGATTTAGGCGCCTGTAAATGAGAGGGATGCATGTAGAAATGCAGTAAAAAACATCGCGATATAGACTGTGATAAGATACCAGACTACTTATGGCTCGCCCGAAAAAAAAACAGCCAAGTGTTAGTAGTATCCCCTCCAATGAGGCTGTGGGCTACTTTTCCCGCATGTCATCGACGCCTATTTTTTTAAGGGCACTTACTGTACGTACGAAAAGGCCTTGGCTTTTCATACCATGAGTAGTTCAGTCTCCTGGTCATGGACTTGAACCTCGGAAAATGCAGGTGTTTTACTATGCCTCACATGCATAGCGGAACGATCCCGTTCCCAACAAATGGAAAAAGGAGAAATGTCAATATCAATAAAATTGACTATACTTTTACCCAATCGGAGGTGCTTGATCTCCGCTATGATCTCCGCCGTGACGGATGCTCAATTGAGAAAGTCAAACGGCCTCTAGTGCTTTGCCCGTTGTAGGAGACATCTTCAGTCGTATGCTGAATGATGTTTTCGAGATTTGGCTAAGACACTGCTTTCGTATCTCTGCTCTCGCACTGAGCGAACACCAACGAATAGCTGCATGAAATATGCCAATCTTTTGTGAGAGACTCCTATTCTTCAATTAAAGACTATAGATGTTGAGTGAAGTATTGAGATTGTATACTCGTTACCCTCGAGCCATCCTCGCGCCGTGGTAATTCATGACCTTTATTCAAGTTCTGCTCACAAGTTGAAAGTTCTAACGGCAATTTGTGCACAACTCGTTATGTGGATTGTGGCTTTTCCTTCTCCATTGAGATTTGTGTCTAGGCAAGTAAGTGCTTTGTCGAAAGGCTCAGTACCAAATACTCCTAGTTCTGTGGTGCGGGATTTCTTCTTGTCCGGCGGCTTCTCGTTCCTTTATCGTATCATACAGGAAGAAGTCAATCAGTATGGCATTGACTTTGGCCTCCGGGTGCTTTCTGAGAACCTCTCTTCGTATGAGCTCGACACACCATATGCTGCAACCTAGTACACGTTAGATTACGACTAGCAGCTCAAAGCTTGCGAATAACCTCTCAACTGTATCTCCCAATGGTGGCCACTTTCAATCATTTTCTTCTGATTAACTGAACTTTGCAACAAGGGGCTGTACCACAAGCATCCTAATAAGTTCAGTATCTGAGGCACACGATAGTCTGCAAATATCGTGATTTTGTCGATGTCGTGGAATTCCCCGTAATCTTTGCCATCAAAAGCAGCCCACAGGTCTGCAACGCATATTTGAGCTCTCTTCAAAAAGCGAACGCTCTTGCGGTTTTCATAAGACACCACATCGTTGAAGCATGAGAAATTCTCTGCCAGGATGTTCACAAGCGCAGCTGCGGAGCGGTTGGCAGCCTCAATGCATTTTGTGAAACTGCATTGGTACTTCTGCAAGTAACCATCAGCACGTCTGTTGTTCCAAAGACAGAGCAGGGTTCTCACCTCATGTAGAACTTTTCCTGCTTCGCGTAGGCACTTGACTCGATCGTCAAACAAGGGGATCTCTTCGTCTGTAGCACTTCTGAAAACATGCCTTAAAACCTCCTCAGAACACTCATCTTCATTTTGCCAGAAATCAGAAGAGGTGATGGGAATACCTGTAGAAAGCATGAGACTTTGCAACGAAAGGAAAAGGGCTCACCACTGCCATTTACGAACCCTCTTCAAGCGCCCGTTGCAATGCTGCGACCAAACTTTTGTATCCTGTCCATGTCCTCCCTTTATAGTCTATTGAAAAACGCTCTTCGGCTGGCCTCTCAGACCAGAAACTGAAATTCAATAAGTCCATAGTGAAAATGAAATCGACTGTGCTCTCATCCTTTCTCTGTGGATGAAACTCATGTGATGCCCATGTTTTGGTGGAATACTCTTTCTTCTGCATTTGCTCAAAGATCATGGCAGCAGCCGCTATTGTAGACTGAGAGTCTAGTGCAACATCGATAGAGTTGTCGTACACGTATTCCGCGCCTTCCAAAACATGGGTTTCTGGCGGTGCTTGTGCAATAGAAGCTTTCGAGTAATGCTGCCGGAGAAAATCAAGAAGATCATCATCTTGCTCAGAATCAGACATGATGGCGCACTGGATCCAGCATGGACACGTAATATACGATGGAGTTGAGAATCGATGACGGCGTTGGTTCTGTTTGCTTACAAACGTAAGACGCAAACACCGGTGCGAACGCCAGCCGGGGTGAAGTTGATAGGTCGATGCGAAGAATCCGCACTTGAATCAAATTTTGGAAAGTCTAGTAATGCGGATCGAGGCAGAAAAGAACATTGATGATCATTGAAAGAGGGAAGTGATATTCCATCTCAATGCTTTTGCCTTTGCCTCTAGCGAAATTGACTTCCAATCACAGAAAAAGACGAAATCTTGAGCTCGGGCCACCACTTCCAGAAAAAGGCTCCACTCGGCGGGCATCGCGCTATTACGTAAGGTTACGTAAGGTTACACGCCGCATCGGATCGGGGTCGCGTTCCTCAAGCCGATCAATTCAGGAACCTTGTCTCGACTTTACTCTATCCCTCCACAGCCTTGTAGGCGCAATCATTTCCCTGCCACCATTGCTAGATCCAACCTTTTCGTCTTCATTATATCGACGGAGACGGATCTCCTCCCTCGGCACCATGGTTCAGTTCACGAAGCGCGATCAGTCTTACCACAAATCTCTAGGTTCTCCAACCAACGCTTTGGCAAAGGAGGTAAGCCGCAACTTTCCCATCGTCAGCGTTTTGAGAACGTCCAGGCGCCAATTCGCAGATCGGGGCTCGTGTGAGCGTGCGCATAACTGCTAGTTCTTATGATGAGAACGACAGCCTTCTTGCGCGCCTGTTGTAGTCTTGCGCCGTTCGCAGGCTGGCTCTTGGACTTTGATCAACCGATGAGCGTTTGCTAGCAAGGAATTCTGCTAACCTTGGTGCACAGGCACGAGTATTGATGGTTGGAGCTGGCGGTATTGGCTGTGAACTTCTCAAAAATCTTGTGCTTAGCGGCTTTGGCGAGATCCATATTGTTGACCTCGATACCATCGATCTGAGCAACCTGAATCGACAATTCCTCTTTCGATACGAACACATAAAGAAGTCGAAGGCTTTGGTAGGCTGGCCCCGGAATAATTCCAAGACTACGGCTAATCTTGGATCGCTCTAGGTCGCGAAGGAAGCAGCGCATGCGTTCAACCCCTCGGTCAAACTTGAGGCTCACCATTCCAATATTATAGATCCCGGGTTCAATGTGGCGTGGTTTAAGAGTTTTACAATGGTGTTCAACGCTCTGGATAATCTTGATGCCAGAAGGCATGTGAACAAGATGTGTTTGGCTGCGGACGTACCTCTTATTGAAAGCGGCACAACGGGATTCAATGGTCAGGTCCAGGTCATCAAGAAGGGTGTGACTGCTTGTTACGAGTGTAGTCCGAAAGAACTGCCCAAGACATTCCCCGTTTGCACGATTCGAAGCACCCCAAGTCAGGCTATTCATTGCATAGTATGGGGCAAAAGTTATCTATTAAGGTAGGATTTTAGAGTATTAGGATATGGCGCATATCGCTGAACATTTTCTAGTGAGATTTTCGGCACCAGCGAGGAGGAGTCGGCACAAATTGACTCTTCTGAAGACTTAGAAAATGGTCAGTCCCCAGTCCAGGGTCAAAATCCCCGAAAGATCCCAACGGACATGAGCTGAATTTGTTTGCCAGAAAAGGAAATAGAAAAGCTTCGTCAAGAATCCCAAGCTTTGAAGAAGATCAGGGGAGCTATGGGCACACAATCATTCCCCCAGCTACTTTTTGACAAGGTTTATCAAGATGATGTCAACAGACTGCTGTCCATGGAGGATATGTGGAAAACGAGACGACCTCCGCAACCTTTAAAGTTCGCCAAAGTTATGGAGAAAGCCGCGGAGCTCGCGCCAGTAGACCAGATATTAAAGGATGACCAGAGAGCATGGACACTTGAAGAAAATGTTGCTATTTTCACGGACAGGTCAGCTCGTTTTGTCAATTGAACCTAAGGGAAACACTAACACCTAGAAGTCTCGCGCGATTGAGTTCAAGAATGCAGTCTATGAAGACATCTTCAAAAAGTGATTCCGCTGAGCCAACGATCACTTTTGATAAGGATGATCAGGATACCTTGGATTTCGTCACAGCAAGCGCAAATCTACGATCGCTAGTGTTTGGCATTGACACTAAGTCGCGCTTTGATATCAAGCAGATGGCTGGAAACATCATTCCTGCAATTGCCACGACAAATGCAATCGTAGCCGGACTGTGTGTCCTCCAATCATTCAAGGTCTTAAAGGGAGATTTCTCAAGCTCAAAAGAGGTAGAAACCCCTGACACAGTTTCCTCCTTGAAGTTTATACGTGTACTGACTTAACCACAGGTTTTCCTTTCGCCGTTCGCGCCACAGAGATTGCTCTCGTCTGATAAGCCGCGAACCCCAAATCCAGATTGTCCAGTATGCAGCGTGGCTCAAGCACTTCTACTTGTCGACATGTCACGAGCGACTCTGGGAGATCTTGTCGAGGACTTCTTGCGTCTAGAATTAGGATATGGTGAAGAATTCGCTGTTGTGAATCACCAATCTCAGACGCTTTATGACGTCGAGGAGACACATAATCTAACGAAGAAGTTTAGTGACCTGGGTAAGGTTCTTGGATGTCTATGTCTTCCTAGCTAACTTTCTTTCCCAGGCATCAAGGGTGACAATTTCTTAAAAGTGATTGACGAGGGCGATGAGAATCCTCGAGTGGATCTTGTGCTCAATTTCCAAGAATCGTAGGTAGCCAATCTTCAATTGTTTAAGTATATATGGCTAATATTCTAGTAGCAGCATATCGCCAGATGATAAGCCTGTTAGAGGCGTCAACTTTCCCCCAGCATCAAATAGCGAGCCACCGTCATCTCCTATCGCGAGGAGGAGGAAACCTGTCGAGCAATCTAATGGCCATACTGCGGATGCGCCTAATGGCAATGGATCTGCACTTGTTACCAGCGATTCTGGCATCAAGAAGAGACAGATTTCCGAGATAGACGAGGTCGAAATTCCGGCTAAGCGGTCCAAGGTACAATCGAATGGTTATGGCAATTCTGGCGATACAATAGTATTGGACGACACGGCGGACGTGGCTATCTTGATTGACGACGACTGATCTTTTGCATCATCTACTTTGTACCAATTGGACATACACCCTCATATCATAGCGTACCGGGCTGAGGAACTCAGGCCTACATGGCAACACCTTCTAGACGGCGCTCAACCCGCCATCTAGATTCAGCACACAGTTGTTTGCATATTTGCTCGTGGCGAGAAAAAGGGCGGCATCTGCGATATCTGATGGCTGCCCAAAACGTTTCAAGGGAATGGCGTTTAAAGCTTCGGCTCTTGCCTCCGGCGTCATGGCTGTAACTTGTACATTAGAACAAAAATCTTCTGCAGGAGAAGCAGGGCCACTCAACGATAAATGAGGGTAATTTTTTCCAAAACAGAATGAAGAGTAGAGGGACATACCATCGGTCATATCGGTCTCGATGTATCCTGGGACGATGACATTTACTCGGATCCCCTTCTCCCCTGCTTCTGCTGCGAGGGCTCGAGTGAAGCCTAATGATATGTCAATAAAAGAGTGTCCCAGAATAGGTTGAGACGACGAACCTATAACTCCAGCTTTACTCCCAGCATAAGCCGAACTCCCCCTTCCACCCTTCAAAGCCAGCAACGACGCAACATTGATGATACAACCTACATCATGTTAGCCGATGAACCCCAAATCCCTCCCTTTCACAGCAGGGATAAGTACTCACCTTTCCGTCGACTCAGCATGCCCACTCCCACCCCCCTACACGCTAACATCGTGCCCATCAGATTCGTTTTGAGGACTCTCTCCATACTCGCCGTGCTCGTGACGAAAAGCGGAGAGGCGTGCGTGATTCCCGCGGCGTTGACGAGGACGTCGATGCCCTTCTGTTCCCCGGATCAGCGTGTTTGCCCAATGCTCCCTCTCCATTCCATTCCCATCCCCATCGCCCGTGCCCAGGAGGCCTCTCGCCCTCGAATTGAGAAAAGCCAAACTCACCCGATGCCTGATCTCCCTCCAAAACCCCTCCTCTCCCACATCCCCAACCATCACCTCATGCCCCCCTCCCTTCACCGCCGGCAGTGACTCCCGTGCTTCCTCCAGAGTGCCACCGTTACGACCGATGAGGATGCAGGTCCCCCCCTCACGTGCAAAACGTGTGGCGATGGCGAGGCCGATGCCGCGGGAGGCACCTGTTATGATGATCTTTTGATGCTGGAGGACGCCTTGATTTGGAGGTTGAGGTTGTGAGGTGGATTGGGATTTGGAGTAGGGGCGTGTTGATACTTTCAGGTAGTTTATCGACCTTAAAGACGGGATGTGACTGTAAATTTTGCGCGTACAACTCATGATTACCTTCGATTGAGATCTAGAAGTCTTAAATTGGCCTGATAGATGTCACAAATCCTCCCGTGATTCGCTACACGTGACTAAATCGGGTGCCCTCCCGATCGTTTCAGCCTCACAAGTGTTCCGAGGAAATTTAAAACAAACGTTGGTCGATATGGGCGTTTAAGCGACCTATTTTTTTTTTTAGTATGTGGCGTCATTCTGAAGTCTATTTTGACGACATTGCTTCCGTAGAAATAACTACCCAAATTCTAGCCTTGCTAGGCAATTGGCGCGACAGGTCACGGTGGGTGCCAAATCCTTGATGTAGAAGATCCACGTCGAAATTTGAAGCCGCCTAACATTATTATATATTGGTATCCCGAGGCTTCCGGGGAAAACAACCGCTCTATGTATCTCAGCCTTGACTCTTGGTCGTTACACTAGGATCTTTGGACTTCCATGTCACTCCCAGATCGTCCACCCAGGCTGCTTCCAAATCCGCCCTCCGTTCATGTACGCTGCTTCGATTCGAATCATAACTCTCGTCATCCGTGCTCATTTCCATCACTACCTCATATCCTGGCTTTCCATCAAACGCATGCTGTAATCGCGTGCCTTCAAACAATCGCTGCCAGCCATTCCCCCCAGAAACTCCCAATGCAAATGCTTTGTCCATACGTTGTAAACTCCTGTAGAATATTGAAAACACAAATGCGGAATATATCAGGCCCCCCAGGAGATCGATTCTCCAATGATGGCGTAAGTACACCGTGGAAAACCATTGCCACAGTACGTAAAAGCCAAGCATGAACGCACCTCTCCTGGAATATCGGGCAATGAAGAAGAAACAACAACAACTGAAAGCGCCGTGAAGAGACGGAAACGCACCGAAAACGAGCGGGGACGCTTTGAAGGCGTTTTGATATATGTGTGTACCTAGGACTTTGTCGACTCGCACAAGTCCAGCCGCAGAACCGGGCATGCTGTAATTGCCTGTAGGTAATGGATACCCGTACTGGTCGCCATACCAAGGGGCTGCCGTGGGGAACGAAAGATGTGTAATTATTCCCAGGCAATTTTGTATTCCAAACGTCCAAGCAAAAATCGAGACGACACCGGGGGAGGCGAACAGCCACAGCCAAAAGGCTGCGAGGAAAGGGGAGATAAAGTGGATGACGCCGTATGACATCCATGTCTGACAAGTTAGCCTACAAGCTCCATCCCAGGAAGGATATACCCACAAAGACATCAAGCGCGGCGCAAAGAGAATGTGTTCCCAAGTAAAGGATGTTGAGCAGAAATGGTGGAAGGGCCGCAAGTATAGAGAGTTTCGATCTCCGAGTGAGCGCGTACATCCAAGAATATCCAGCCACCGATAACATAAACTGGATGGCTACGCCAGTGAAGGTAATGTCGAACAATGTATGGTCTGCCCGCTCTAAATAATTGACACGAATTCGCGGTCTAATCGAGGCATCGATTCGGTAGGCTGAGAAGAAATTAGAGGCGGTTGCGTCGGCTTCCGAGGGAAAGTCTTTACCGTTCTTGAAGGTTGTGATCCATATTAGGATGAAGGTCATGTTAATGAGGATGTGTCGCAATAGTCCGAAAAAGGAGTGTCTGTCATCTTTCAGTTAGTGTTGCCGGCGCCATCAAGACTTGGGTTCGCAAACCTGTTTAGCAAAGTCCAGTAAATATGGAGGGAAAAGCGCCCAACGAGGCGGGGGATGTCCTCCAACATTCCAAAGGATTTCTGCACTACTAGAGAGTAGATGCGGGGGCAAAGATATGTGCAGATCCCAGGTAAGGAGTACAACGAAAGAAAGATGTTGACGAAGGAAAGCAAAACAGCACCAGCTTGAGGTTCGGCCCTTGACGTGGACGCTAGATGAATCTGCAGGGACGGAGAACAACAAGACCCCGGCACCAGTCAAGAAAGGGAAAGTTAAGAAAGAAAAGGCTTGTCCAGTTCAAATGCATGGAGTAGGCCAAGACCACGGCTTTAACCCTCGGGCAGGAGCGATATCCGTCTGATTGCTTGTCAAACTTGTGTCGTGTCTCGTCATCGTGCGCTTCTGCTGTACTCGAGTTGCTCGTGCGAGCACTCCCAGACCCAAATGCAATCCTCACCTCTCATGAAAACAGCAGCAAGAAGAATCCTCAAACATTGTTCCGGTGCCAGGCAATGAGGCTTGCTTCGCTTCCGAGTCCTCACTTCCCAGAGTGCAAACGCAGCCTGTCATTGGATGAAACTCTAAAAGGCGTCTTGCCGCAAGAACAATTTCCGACGGATCCGAGCTAAATATAAGAGTCCGGACGCACCGCTCGTCCCATGATGATCCCATCTCAAGGACCTTGGCACGCCTTTGGCCGGAAATGCTTGTTTAGAACTTTAGGTTCATGTACTGATAAGTTCTTTATGCTCCAAACACACAAAGGAGAATTGTTGCCCAAAAATAAAAGGTGACCGAGCTAGCCATCGACGTCATCCAGTCGCTCACCTGCACAACGACGTGGGGCTGCATTGGCTCTCCTGATGGTATTCTTGTACACGGTACAGTACGCCCGTACATCAGCAATTTTCGACCTGACTAGTTGTGTTGGCATAGCTGTTTGGGGAAACACACTTCAAGAATCCAATCCTCTGAGCACTCGGTAAACAAGTGGCATTCCTCATCGTGTGTGTGCGTCCCAAGGATGAGGAAGAAACGAATTCGGGGCGTTCGCAATCCACTGCCCCCAAGTATCACCTCTTCTGAGGGATCATTGGTCCGTGAAGATGAAACTCTCTTGTGTCTGCTATGTCCTCACCACCGCCATTACTAGATGCCAGTGTATATTACCCAAAATGCGATGTCTTTTTGCTGGAACTGATCGTAAATGCAGTGTCAACCCTGATCCTCCCTAGAGCTTTCGCTGGCGTCAGCTCGGGAGAGCTGCATATACAAGGAGCTGTACCTCGAGCTTACAGTTGTGCTCTGACAGACGCCAGGAAGAATACACATGGTACAGCAGCCAGAGGTAACACAAAGTTCGCGCTCGGAAGGCCAAACAAACGTATGCGAAGAACATGGGCCACCAAGATCTAAAAGCAAGCACAATATCATATTCAATTTTGGCTAGTCTATTCATTGTGAGCTTTCACATTCCGGAGACTTCCCCGAGGGGAGCCACAACAGCTGCTCTTGCCTCCACAGCTCATGAGAACAACAACAGATTTGGCTGCCAAACGAATGACATGCCTGCTAACACATTCGGTGGAGGGGATTCATTCCATTAGACAAAAAGGAACGAAAAGATCTGAGAGTGAGTGAAAGAGCTGCAAGAGAAAGATGTATCAGGAGTGAAGATCAGACAGGAGCAAAGGGGCGGGCTGTTTTTCTTTCACCAACAAACTTGGGATGTCATCGTAGAACATCATTCACTTGCATGATGTAAGCTTTGGCTGGCCAAATTTCTTGTAAGAGAATTTTTTGAATGATGGGAAGTCGGTCTCTCTGGAGAGAGTAGAGAGTAGTATTGGCCTTGGAATGCCTGGAAGCTACGCACACATCGGGGTGTCTCGATAAACCGCACGTACCTCCGTATTCGCTTTCCAATTCCAAAGTCGTCTACAGTACTCCTCCTTACCTGATCCCACAATGTCGAATCCCCACGGTCTGAGCAAATATGTCACTCTGATCTCAAGCGATGGCTTCGAGTTCGTGGTTCTGCGAGAAGCGGCTTGCACAAGTGGTGCAATCAAGAGAATGCTGGACCCAAAGAGTATACCCCTCCTCGCTCTTTGCATCCTAAGGCATTCTGCTAATCACTCTTGTCGGTACAGGTGGATTCTCAGAGGCAACCACCGGCAGATGCGCGTTCGCAGAAATAAAGTACGTTTGTCTCACCGACTTTTCACTGTATGCACACAATTATAGATACGGCCCCACCAATCGAGGACCATAAAGCTGGCGTGGTGGCAGAACTTTTTCGCGGTCGATGATTACATCAAAGCTATTGCAAACAGACCCTCTGGCTGGCTAGGGATAGCTCAGGATGGACGCTGAGTGATGCATTTGCATTACACTTGATCTGAGACTTGATAGTTGCCTCTGCTGAATTTGCGAAAAGGGTTTCTCGAACCAAGAAAATTACTAACAATTCTCGAAAGTGGCATTGTCCTTGAAAAAGTTGCGGAATACTTCTACTACAATTACAAGAATAAAGACAGGGAAGATGTACCGGACATGGACATTCCACCAGAGCTGTGCCTCGAGTTGCTAGTGGCTGCGGATTATCTTAACAGTAAGTCTCCCTCTTCCGCGGTTCCAGGCCCGTTCTAACTCAAATTTGCAGCATGAACATGAAGCTAGCTTGATAAACGGCGTTGACGTGTCACAAATATGGGAAGGGCGTATCTGGGCGTTCGGGCACGCTTCACACGACTTCAATGATACCATTTACGATCTTTCTGCTGCCATGTGAACATCGCCATACATGAGACCAAACTCCATCTGAGCATATGCGTTCTTCCTCACTCTTCCATGGGTTGAACGTCTATAGATGATGGTAGAGCAGAACTTGTCAGCAATACACCCATACTTTCCTTAACGAAGAATTATGGACTTATCTTACGAGGTACATACCACTGCTCGGCATCACTACTAGGTTCATGCCTGAAAGGTTTTCTCCTACGGCGTTTTTTGTGTCTGTCAATCTTTGCTATATCGGTCGTTTCCCGAGAACTTCTATCGCAGCCTACGAAGTTGCTGGCCTGAGTAGGTGCACTTGATTGACTGAAGCCCTTGAATGATTTCAGTTCTGGCTGCGACTTACATATTAGTTACCGGTAGCAAAGAAGACGTTTCATTACGAGAGGAGGCAGAGGTGCATACACTTAAACCTTCAGCTACTTTGAGGCAGCAGGCAGATGGTTCTGCTCTAGTTGCTATATAGCACAATTCAGCGTCTCGTGGTCTTTTGGAGTGGCATGATCTCAAGCTGAGGCTACCCCCTGATCGAATTTATCGCTGTCAGACTCCGTTGTGCACATGATCTGGTGTGATGATCCGTGGCCGTCACCATATATGTCTCCTCCTAGATGTTCGCCTTGTGGCGGTCACAATAGGTCCTGGTTGAAATTTATTATGCTTGCGTTCTCCATCCAAGCTTGGTCTGTTCCGCCCATGTTGGCTGGTTGCGTTATTCATGCGACTATGACCAAGGCTTCTGTTCTCATGGTCATCCTAAGGGACAAGGAAACAAGACAAATGCGTCTAACTGAATTACAGTTGAGAACGGTCTCATGTGCACAGCAAAAATTCAAATACACGAACCAATATATTTAGCAAAACATATACAGAATATCAACCAGTCATCCTAACGCTCAAATGTTAATACAAAATGTTTTCTTAGGCAAATCGCATTTTGCATACAACTATGTGATAGATCTGTAGCTATGTGTGACCTCACGAAAACTGACGATCTTGAATGCGCCGAGGCCGGCAATGCCGCACCCCACTTTACCCGCTATCAACCATCAAGAATGGGCAACATAGTACTTTACCACTTGAACTTTTGAAAAGCGGGCAACATCCACTCATTGAGAGATAAGTTGATATCGAAATAGCTACTTCTACTCTTCAAGCAAACCACCCCAGAGGTTTCCACCCTTTCCTTTTTGAAAACTATAAGTCGTGCAAGTACTTCATCCGACTATTTACCACACCAAATACTCTACCAAACTCACAACATGGGACAACACTATAAGGAAATAGCTGCAGTAGCACTCCAACGTCGACAAGATGCTATTCCCACGGAATACCTTTTGCCAGAGGAGGAACTCAAGCTTTTACCTAGAGATCTAACAGTAATTCCCAAAACCTCCAAGCATTTCACCTCGAAAGAATCGGAAATTATCAATAGCGATGCCGAGGACATTCTTTCCAAGATTCACAGCAGGGCTTGGACCTCTGTAGAAGTCACCAAGGCTTTCTGCAAAGCTTCGATTGTTGCTCAGCAGTTGGTATATTTTTGCTATTCAATTCCTAATTCCTTGACGAGACAAGCTGACCTCTCAACTAGACCAACTGTCTCACGGAGATCCTCTTCCCCGAAGCCCTCAAGCGTGCCCAATTTCTTGACGACCACCTCGCCAAAACCGGCGAGGTAATCGGTTCCCTCCATGGCCTCCCAATTTCTCTGAAAGACTGCATGAAAACCCCACCATACCCGTCATCCATCGGCATGGCCTGTTACGCCAACGAACCCACGACCGAGGAAACGGTCCTCGTTACCATCTTGCGGAACCTTGGTGCCGTCTGTTACGTCAAGACCACCGTACCCGTTGCCATGATGATGATGGAGACCATCAGCAATGTTTGGGGTGAGACCAATGGTGCGTATCATAGTGGCACTAGTCCTGGAGGCAGCAGTGGAGGAGAGGGTGCATTGCTGGCCATGAGAGGGAGTCCGTTGGGTGTAGGGACTGATATTGGAGGAAGCATCCGGATTCCGAGTGCTTTCAACGGGCTATATGGATTGAAACCAACGTAGGTCTGCCTCAACCCCGTCCGAGATGCCATGACAAAACGTCGCAAACAGCTTCGGTCGTTTCCCAGTCCACGGCGGCCAATCCGGCATCACAGGACAAGACTTCATCTATGCCAACAACGGCCCCATGTCCCGCTCCCTCCCGGCCCTCAAGCTCTACTGCAGCGCCGTCCTCTCGTCGTCGTCGTCGCCGTGGAACCTCGACCCCAAATGCCTCGCCATCCCCTGGCGCAGCCACACCATCACGCCCCCCTCGCGGCCGCTCCGCTTTGGGATCATCTCTGACAACGACGGCGAAATCACCGTCCACCCCCCCATCCTCCGCGGCCTCGCCCTCACCAAAGCCGCCCTCGAAGCCGCAGGGCACGCCGTCTTCGAGTGGACGCCCCACAAGCACCCCGAGATCACACGCGAGCTCAACAACTCCTTCTACACACTCGGCGGCGCGGCGATCCTCGGGCTGACCAGGAAGCACGGGGAGCCGGTGTTCGAGAGCATGAGGGGGTACGAGAGAACGTTTGAGGCCGGGGAGCATGGGACGCTGGGGCCGACGCGGCTGAGGGAGATGATCACGAGGCGGAATGCGCTGCAGAAGGAGTATCTGGAGAGGTGGAACGAGACGGCGAGGGACGGGGAGCTCATGGATGGGATTATTTGCCCGGCGAGCCCGTGGACGGCGCCGAGGCTGGGGGTGACGCAGAGTGATATCTTCTGTGTGAACTATACGGGGGTCTTTAATCTTCTCGGTACGTGGAATGGTGTGGGGAGTGGCTGTTGAGATGGTGGCTGACGAGAGGACAGATTATCCCGTCTGTACGTTCCCCGTCACGTTTGCGGATCAGAGCCTCGATCAGGTCAGATCTGGGTGGACGCCGTTGAATAAGAAGGATGCAGATTTGCAGAAGGACTATGATCCTGAGTTCTACCATGGCACGCCTGTCGCGTTACAATGCGTGGGCAGAAGGTTGGAGGACGAGAAGGTACTAGAGATGACGGGCATCATTGCAGAGGCCTTGAAGGCAGCTTCCTGAAGAACGGTAGATCATCATAGAAAGAAGAAGGGAAATTTACCATTTTTAAGCTCGCATTATTTCTATGACCAATTCACTTTGTGTAAATGGGACGCAGAGTGATGTGAAGGACTTATGACGTCGTGATTCGGGGTAGAGCCCACTGCTTCGTTGCTCACTATAGACACACGAGGACGATAAAGTAGCACACTCAAGTAACACAATCTGGGGCCCATACAGTTCTGAAAAAGTCCAAAAAAGTCCAACAACTGTCTTGAAGCTTGGGGATCCATGTCCGAATCTGGAGAACAGAGATCACTTGCCATGAGCAAAATGCGAAACATCACCACTAGACCAAAAAAAGGGGAGAAGTCGACCGTCTTGCGGTCACGTTCCACACCACACTCAGGACAACTTAGCCATGGTCGATGAACCTGTGAAATCACAGGGGGGAACCCACACGGTAAGTGCATTGCTGCGGAACCGGGGAATCTCAGTCAACCACGAGCAGAGCCCATATATCGGTAGTGGAGAGGTGATTGGGGTAGAGAGCTGTTTGTGCAGTCCCGACTTCTCAATGAAAAAAAAAGGGTTATTGTAGAATATAAGGGCCCTTTCCTTGGGCGGTATAGCGCCGCGATGACCAATAGGAGTGATGCGTAGTTCCGAGTTTTTGCCGGTGCTGGGTCGGCGCCAGTGAGGTGTAGCTTTGGCCCGAGTGTTTATTACACTGAAAGTAAGTCCCATCCTGTTTCATTCCCATCTGTCCACCATGACGCCCGCCTTGGTCACGACCAATTCACAATGGTGAAGAATGACGACAAGAGCCACATGGAGTGCCGACAGAACCCATCCTATTACAGCCATACAGACATCGAATGCATTCAATGCGTGCGAGCGCGCAAGTCCTCGTCTAGAAAGCTCCTTTCAGCGTGCTCGTTCCTAAGCTCTGCGCGACCAGGCCACTTCGATGCACTCTAGTCAACGACCAGCAGTCATGGTCTTGACGAGCAATGGAGGATTCGCCGAGGCGGTGGTTGGCCATCGTCGGGGATTGAAAATGCTCGCAAGTCATAGACACTCTCCATACATCCTGGGAATGAGCGCCCTCTAACGTCTCAACAGTGGCCCAGGACATCCTCTCTTCCAACAGTTGCTAACAGCGATAATAGCTCAAAATATCCCTCATCCGCCAGTGTGATGTAGGTCTTGGAAATCGAGAACAGGAGCCGGCGCCCGCAAAGCTCAAGGGGACTAGAGCAAGCGACATGAATGATTCCCCCTCCAACAAGATCGAACATCGGTTTGTAGAAAGGAATGACGGTATAGCCACGGCTCGGACTGCTTGCTGAAACGACAGCTGAGTACTGGTGATCACACGAAAGAAAACATGTAAGGGGTGATACTTGCAAAGGCAGATTACCACCCAACGACAGGAGTCGACGAGATAGATGCTGGCGGCGAGGTCGATAGCAATCTAGCAAGTACACTCTTTGCAGTTTGTGTGCAGTTTGCCCAAGGCGGCGCAAGTTAGAAACGCCCACAGAAGACCAAAGACCCAAAATGACAAGCAAGTGCTAGAAGAACTCGTTTGACAAAGAATGGAAGGATGAAAAGACTGGGCGACGAGAGCAATTGATGGATGTTGGTTGGCATGCGAAGGCATAATGGATTGCCGTTGGAAATATTCCACGTCGTGGATGGACACATCTTCCCAATGGGGTGAGACGACAAAAAAGGGGTGAGATGACGAAGGAGCAATCATCACTCATTTGCAGGGCTTAGGGAAGGAATATATAGTCCTGATCCCATTGCCAACACTGCTTTGACAGGAAGGCATAGGTGATTAGCGCTTGCCCTGAGTAGAAGGCTCGCATGCAGTAAAGGGCAAGAGCTAGTTGCTGAGGGACTACATGGCTCCAACTACGCATCTGGAAATCCTTCCTGGCAAAGCAAGAAGGTCCAAGAGGCTTTGATCATGCCAAAGCAACTTGATCCTAAACTTGATCCCATTCAGTGAAGAGTTTACAGACGAAGTATGGAAGCCACTACTCAACAACTGGAGGAGAAATTATCTTTACAATGATATCAACCTGAACAGCATTTCTGATGCCATCAAATCGTATAATCCTAAAGAGTAGCACTGCTAGTCCTCATGTGGTCAATGTCATTCAATCCATTCATGTCGTCTAGATTAAGCGAGGCTGGTCTCGCTAACTTAGCGCCTAATAATCTCTTGGCCCCTGACTCGTTACAACCTACAGGGGTAATTAAAGGTTGATTCATTCGGCAACGCCGCTTTTAAATCACGCCACTAAAACATTGAACTTGCCACTTGAATCATTGAAGCTATTCTGCGCTGTTCTGAGCTGTAAGTCGTGATTGAAGAGCGTAGTCGATTTGCTTGCGAGTAAAAGGGACTAGAGAGGTAGGTCATCAATTGACCAACTAGTTGTATAATAGAGAGTCTGGATACACAGCCTGTCGTCGCTTGTAGTCGACTTTACAGGTGTTTTCGCTGTTGGGGCGCTATATTCTTGATCTAAAGCAGCTTGATTTTTACAGATATGCACTAGATTAAAGGCCTCTGATTGGCTGGAGACGCCAGAGGGGATACTGTATTTAGCGGTAATGTGGTCATATTATCGATAAAATCATCCTGTAGGTTGTACGTACAATTTCCGGCCTTTCCCCGTTCGGTTGCCTCGCCGACAACTTTCCCCATTCGAAACCCCTCGTCGTCGTCGTCGTCGTCGTCGACCTCCCCATCTCCATCTCCCCCCAAACCTCACGAGATCCAATCGCCATCGCAGCCTCCCCAACCGCACCCCGAAGACGAGAAACCACGACCATGGCGCGCACACGCCGAGCCACAAGAGCCACCTCAGGCGGCCCCGCCGCCCGCGGCTCCCAGAAAACCCTCGCCTTCACCCATGGCAAGGTCACCAAACCCTCCACCCCGTTGCCCGGCAAGCCGGTGGCCTCGTCGAAACTTGCGATGGAGATCGATGCTGGCGACATCGACTCTGATGCTGCACGCGTCGCCTCGGAACCCACCGCGCCCGAACACGCCGGCCTCGACATCCCCCGAGTGTCCAGGAGTGCCGAGGCAGAGAAGGCGCGCCGGGTGACGGACGCGCAAGTCCAGGCGTACTGGCGCGCACGAGAGGACGACCGGCTCGCGCCACGGGTCCACCAGGGGGACCTTCGGGTCGAGGAGAAGATTCTGAGGCTGTGGGATATGAGCAGTCAGTATGGCGTATGTCCCTCCCCGCCTCCATCCCCCACCATGCCGCAGAACTTGACGCTAATCTGGATGGGAGATGACAGCCATGTATAGGCACGCCGCGCCTCAACCGCTGGCTGCGCGCCCACAACCTCGGCCTCAACCCCCCGATCGAAGTCCTGGCCGTGCTGCTCAAGGAGGAGAGGGGCAATTCGAAGGTGGAGAGGGCGCATGTGGATGAGTTGATGAGCAACAAGTTGGGTGGCGTGGAGGCAGAGGGGGGAGCGTGGGAGAGATGAAGGCGTTGGGACGGCGGTGGCTAGGCGGGAGTGTGCTTTCGGCGACGCGGCGATGGAGGCGTTCGGGGAGATGATTTTACTGCTCACTGCTCACGGCTGGAGCTGGCCATGTCGGGCAGAAAGATGCCTGTATGCAGGAATCTGCAGGAATCGTGCGTGGATGGGAGGCGGACCCTGCAATGAGAGGAAATCCGGATTGCCATGGCTGCGTGGGCCGGCGCACTTCACATCTACATATAGAGGAGCCCAAACCTACCGCTACGTCTCCGCTTCATTGCGACGGTGTTGGCTGCGCACAAACCAATCAACATTCAAACATTCAAAAATGGATCGGGTGAGGTATTTATAGAAGCTCTCGGGGGGATAAGATTCGGCGATCGGTGCCATGCGTTCTCGGGGTGATGTGATCTCCCCGTCGGTCCATGGGGCCTTTTCTCGGGCAACCTGGATTACCATGGTTTGACGGGCAATCAAATTGCGTTCGGGGAAGAGATGGGAGACACCTGTGAAGGGGGTTATCGCCTTTCACGTTGCCGTCTATCTTGAAGGGGTACCTATGAACCAAGTAGGCCGTATGGCAAGAGATCCCATCAGCAAGAGCATCACACCAAGACATTGCTCTCATTAAATATAATATCATCAGTGATTCGCTAGGTGAACATCTATTGTAACACAGACCTGGCACAGGTATAACAGGTAGCAAAGCCATGGATTTGCGCCCGCGTAATTTTTGGGTCTACCAAATGCCGCGTAGCATGAAAGACCAACGCCAAGAACCCATCCCTCAAACGGACGAAATCTACATCTGAACCTCCACACGACCCGCAGCACCAGGTGCACCACTCGACAAGTTCGGGAGAAGGTAGGTGATATCATCCCAAGGGTGTCTGTAAAGACCGGTGCGAAGTCTCTTTTGATCGAGGTAATGGGCAATGAGACCAATGCTACGACCAAGAACGAAGAGACCGTTCAAGACTCCCATTTGTAGGTAATCCTCAGCCTCCTCCGCGCTGAAGGCACCGCAGTTGCGCATCAGATCAACGAAGCAGACAGCGACCGCACCATCCACGTTCAGGATCAAGTTGTCCTTCTTCGACGTGGTGACGGATTCGACGGCGAGAGCATATTCAAGCATCTTGCAACTTGGGAATCGCTTTTGGACGAACTCCTTGACGAGCTCGACGCGGAGATCTGGGTTGTTACGGGACTTGACCTTGTGGCCGATACCTGGAATGAGCTTGTTCTGCTTCCGCATGGTGTCGACAAAATCACGTGGACTAAGACCCTTGTCGAAAGCCTTGGTGAACTCCTCGGCGGCCCCATCAAGAGCACCACCGAATCTCGAACCGATGGTCAAAAGACCACTGACCAATGCACTGATCAAATCCTTTCCGGCTCGGGTGGTAATGATGGTGTTCATGGCACCTGAGACCGCTGGACCGTGATCGGCAGTCAACATGAGAACCATCTCCAAGAATTTGCTGGCGTAGTCTGGGAGACGACGACGGAACCACAAGAGCGACATCACACCACCAATTCCGATGTCCTCCTTGAAGACATCCGAAATCGGCATACCCGCATACAGAAGCTCTTGTCCACGGTCGTCGGAAATGGTTGAGATGAAGGCAGCTGGCTTTCGGACGAGGCCAAGCTCTTGTGCCCACGAGTAATCGATAGGAATCTTTGGCACGATTGGCTCTGGTCGTGGGATGATGGTTCCATTCTTGACCAGCTTTTGATAGACCTGAGAAAGAACAGATGGCATATCCTCGAAGGTATCTGGCACGAAGAATCCCGCTTCCTTCATCGACTTGTTCTTGACCGCGGCGGTCTCAAGCTGGGAGTTTGCGAAGGAACCAGCGTGTCCGAATTGGACCTCCGTCTTGAACATGCTTGCGCAGGTTCCAATGGCCCATGCGACAATTGGCTTGGTGATCTTGCCCGACTTCACGGCCTCAATCACACGGTATTCCTCCACACCACCAACTTCTCCCAACAGGAGCAAAATCTTGCATTCTGGGTCGGCCTGGTATCGGAGGAGATGGTCGATGAAAGTTGTGCTAGGATATCTGTCCCCACCAATGGCAACACCCTCGTAAACACCATCGGTTGTGTTGGCAATGATGTTGTTCAATTCGTTGGACATACCTCCGGACTTGGAGACGTATCCGATGGAACCCTTGCGGTAGAGTTTGGAGGCGACAATGTTGTCCATCATACCACCAGTGTTACCGATCTTGAAGGATCCAGGCTTGATACCGCCAACGGTCGCGGGACCGACGATAGTAATGCCCTTCTTCTTCGCAACGTGAAGAATCTCACGAGCACGCTGGGCCGAAGTTAGATGCTGAATTTCAACCTTTTGGGAACGTGACGACTTACTCTCTCTGGGACACCCTCCGCAATGATGGCAATTGACTTGATTTGGGGGTACTCCATCAGCTCCATTGTAGAGCTGTATACACTTCGGGAGGAAGCAAAGTTGACGACCGTGTCCACGTCGTTGTGCTTGGCCATCGCCTTCTCCACATCTTGATAGACGGGCAACAAGGTCTCGCTGGTTCCCCAGTACATCTTGCTCACGAATTGACCACCGAATGTATAGATGATACCCGCAACGGAAGGAGTTTTCCGCTTGCAGATGAAGTCGAAATCGAGCATGCCCTGGACCGCACGGGGCTGCAGTCCGTACACGAAACATCTCGTCTTGTCGTGGAACAGAGTGTGTTCTGCGCGAGGGCTCAGAGGCCGGCTGGGTGCAGCAAAGCGGCGGATGTTGTCGTTGGCAGATGCTCCTCCCTGAGGGGCGAGGCCGTTGGGGCCATTGGTGGTGGTGACAGCCGGCATGGTGAGAAACGTCACCGAGGGATCTTTGGAGGAACACACGATTAGCAGATGAGGTTTTCTGAAGATGCAGCGTGATCTGGGGGGACAATTGAGCAAGCTTCAGAAAGTACGAGCAGATGGGGCGTCATGGAATGTCCGTAAGTGATGGGAAGCTGAGGGAGGGTGAGGGAAGAAAAGAACTTACATGCACAGGAAATTGGCGAGATGAAAGCAAGCAGACGGGCAGCTTTTTCTCAAGCCAGGGAGAGGGAGAAGGGAGGGAGGGAGAGTGGAGCGGACAAGACGGGCGGGTTGAGGAGGGAGGCCCTTGAGGGATCAGGATGTGGATGGGGTAAAAGGCTTTGGGTGGGAATGGAGACGGCTGGTGGCGGGGAATGCGGTGTTGATAATTGCGGATGGGGGACGGAGAGTTAGACGGAGGAGTGGTTGAATCGCCGAGAGGGTGCGGTGAGGGTGAGTGAGGTGAGGTGAGGGTGATGAGGGTGATGAGGGTGATGAGGGTGAGGTGAGGGTGTGCGGTGAGGGAGTGAGGTGAGTGTCACTGTCGCAACCAGTCGGGGGTCGGGACTCAGGAGTCAGACTCAGGACTGGACTGAGGGCACGGGACCCAGGGTGTCGATGTCGAGCGACTTTCGGAATTTCGGGCTCGGTGGAGCCAGGTACAGTCTCCGTAGAAAGATCTGACAGAGACTCTCTTGTTGGGCTGCCCTTGCACCCAAAGGAAGGGCCGTGAGCGCCCGTGAGAGCTGCTGGAGTGGACGACCCCTGCAAACCCCATCAAACCCCGGCAAACCCCGGCAAACCCCCGACCTTTGGGTCCGTTGGCCCCCAACTCGACCTTTTTGCCGTGGATGGTTGAGAAGCTAGCGCCGAAAGTCGACCCTGGTCCCTGGTCGCTAGATGAAAGTGGATTTCCATCCGTGCTCCGTTCTTTCCAATTCCACCCAGGTCCCACCGTCCCAGAAAGCTGTGAGTGCTGCCGCCACGGAGAGCCAAAGACTCGAGAGTGCAGAATCAGCACCGAGCGACGACGTGATGCTACGGTGACCGACGCCGTGCCGTCAGCCATCAACCGCCAGTCGGCTCCCCACCTGCCCTGCACCGTTCCTCACGCTTCCGCCCCATTCCCCAATCCAAATATTGATCAACCTCAACCCATCCCAAATCCTCATCTTTCTGCTGGATCTGCCCACTGCCGTCCGGTCGCATCACAACATCTCTTTGAAGTAGAGCCAGTCGTCCAGTCGTCCAGCCAGTCGTCCAGCCAGTTGTCCAGTCAGTCGTCGACTCGTCCAACACCTGCAGACCGTGTCGCCTTGTTAAGAAAGGTCCTCCTAAGGTATGTGGTCCTCTGAACTTTTCGCCACCCATATCGAATTCCCTCCACCCCTCGCATCGTTTTGCATTCTCAATTGTCTCGACCCGCCAACATTTCTGCTTTCTTCCTCAGACTCCCTTCTCCAATCTGCACTTCCCTCGACTGGAATTTGGTAGTGAGCAGCCGTGTCCCTGTCGTCCCCGAGGATTTGCTGCCCGGCCATTCTTCTACACCGACAAACCTCCCTCATCACCCATTGCAAATTCGAATGCCAAGCGCCTTTCCAAGCCATCTGCTGACCAGATCTCGAACAGTAACGCACCATAACTCGCAATGGCCGCCAAGTCCATCCTCGAAGCCGACGGAAAGGCAATCCTCAACTACCACCTCACCCGAGCCCCAGTCATCAAGCCATCTCCTCTCCCAAAATCCACCACGCACAACCCGCCTTCGAAACTGGCATCTCTCTACTTCCCAGAAGATGCTGAGGTTTCCGCTATCCTCGACCAAGCCGAGGTCTCGTACCCATGGCTCCTGGCTCCGGGATCGAAGTTCGTGGCCAAGCCAGATCAGTTGATCAAGCGACGTGGGAAGAGTGGTCTGTTGGCCTTGAACAAGACCTGGCCGGAGGCCAAGGCATGGATTGCGGCTCGTGCTGGAAAGCCCCAAAAGGTGGAGACCGTCACCGGTGTCCTACGACAGTTCTTGGTTGAACCCTTCGTACCACATCCAGACGGAACCGAGTACTATATCAACATCAACTCCCAGAGAGAGGTACGTGACTTTCTCCTTGGCTGGAACATTCCCGGGTCGAAGTTTGCAATTTTGGACGAGCAGAACCAGGACGAGACAAATTCTGGGCATCTACAAATAAAATGAGTGAGAAAGTGTGTCGAATCGATTTGGGGGAATATTGGTGGGGAAAGGACAACTTGAATCAAGTGAGGAAAGTTGCTTGGTCGTGGGCTCTCAGGGCCTTTTGTTGTCCGGCTGTAGCCGCAGCCGACAAAGGTACAGCGGACGAGCGGAGGCTAGACCTTCGTCTCCAATGGCCCACTTCTGCCTGGGGAGATATCACCAGTATCACATTTGTACCTGCATCTGCGCGTGCTGTCCGTTCCACTTCCATGGTTTGGCTTTCCTGGGATGTATACAGCCTGCTTTTTGTCAACCAATTTTTTGGAGGGGACACGTGCTAACATGGTCCTCTGATCTAGGGTGATTGGATTCTCTTCACACACGAGGGTGGTGTTGATGTGGGAGACGTGGATGCAAAGGCAGAGAAGATTCTGATCCCAGTCGACCTCGCCGAGTACCCATCAAACGATGAAATCGCCGCTGCACTCCTCAGGAAGGTTCCCAAGGGCGTCCACAATGTCCTCGTCGACTTCATCACAAGATTATACGCGGTCTACGTCGACTGCCAATTCACATACCTCGAGATCAACCCATTGGTCGTCATCCCGAACGCTGATGCTACCTCTGCGGACGTCCACTTCCTGGATTTGGCTGCTAAGATCGATCAAACCGCCGAATTCGAGTGTGGCGTGAAATGGGCCGTCGCACGTTCACCCGCTGCCCTGGGTATGGCTGCCGTCAAGGCATCCGACGGAAAGGTCAACATTGATGCTGGACCGCCGATGGAGTTCCCAGCTCCTTTCGGTCGTGAGATGAGCAAGGAGGAGGCTTACATTGCGGAACTTGACGCAAAGACTGGCGCATCTCTCAAGCTTACCATTCTCAACGCCAGTGGCCGCGTCTGGACCTTGGTCGCTGGCGGTGGAGCTTCCGTCGTCTACGCGGATGCTATTGCCAGCAGTGGTTTCGCCGAGGAGCTTGCCAACTATGGCGAATACTCTGGTGCGCCGACCGAGACCCAGACCTACCACTATGCCCGAACCGTCATCGACTTGATGCTTCGTGCTCCCAACTACCCAGAGGGCAAGGTCCTCTTCATTGGCGGTGGCATTGCCAACTTCACCAACGTCGCCTCCACCTTCAAGGGGGTCATCCGTGCTCTTAAGGAGTACAGCCAGCAATTGCTGGAGCACAAGGTCCAGATCTGGGTCAGACGTGCCGGACCTAACTACCAAGAGGGGTTGAAGAACATCAAATCTGTGGGACAGGAGTTGAACCTGGACATGCACGTATATGGCCCGGAGATGCACGTTAGTGGTATCGTCCCTCTCGCTCTTGTGCCTGGACGCAAGGAGGCGAGCAAGGTCGAAGAGTTCAAGGGTTAAATCGGTGGACGGGTTGCGTTGCTTGATTGGTTGGGGGTTGAGCATCTGTTCTGCTTGGGCTCCATGATACCTATGGCGGGCATTCTTATGTGTCGGAACTTTACGAATAGATACTCATCATTGCCTTGGGGGGGGGTTCCTCACCCGTGTACTCTGTAGGCGTTGGCGAGGGATCTGGTCACGTCTTGCTAGGCGCTGCGTAAAAATATAGCCTGTGAACCTTTTTGAAGATGCATTCGACTCGGTGTTCTTGGGGGCCATTCCAGGTCTTGCGGTCATCTTAACGACTACTAGCTCTACTATTCTTCGTCTTCTTCCTACGAGAAAAGTAGTTTCTTATCGTAGTACGTAGGTAGTCTTGTTGACATCTAGAGCCCTTGCTAGACCCGAGTGCACTTCTCCATTGTCCATTGCAGCGGCATGAAGCAGACCCAGCCAGGTTGGAGGAGTACCTCCGGTCCTAGGTAGTATCTACGTAGTACCTACGTAGTACGTACTCGTTAGTCTCACCCAATTACTCAAACTTATTGGGTGGGCTAGCCGAACGAGAAGCTTGGCTTGGCTTGACTTGACTTGACTCGGCTTGACTTGGCTTGGCTCCAAGCTTCGCAGCTGTTTGCCCTCGAGAGTCGAGCGTCAAGACAACTCTTTCCCTCGCGCCCACCATCCCAAGGATTTCCTCGTTCGTCGCGGAAGATCCTCTCGCTCCTTGCAAGTCGTTGTTGCGCGGCACTGTCGTTTCCTTGTATTCGTGGTCCTGTCCTGTCCCGTCGCGTCCCGTCCAGGATTGAAACGGCTGGGCTAGGGGAGAGGACGAGCGCCCATTGAAAGAAACATTGTTGTTGATCGGGCGCGCTTTCGTTCCGACATCCATGGGACGAGAGTTGTCGGGGAGAGAGTGTGTGTGCGAACAAGATGTTTCTCTATTCGGTATGTATGGTCGGTGGTCCCCGCTATTACTCCTCCAGACTACAATGCAGTTCAAATTGCAATCGCAATCGCAATCCCAATCCCAATCCCAATCGCACGCCGTCCTGCTCTCCTCTTCCCCTCAAGAAACTCATTACTGATCTTCCCAGGCCATCCTCCTCGCCCTCCAAGCAACCACCACCCTCGCCGTCCAACCCCTCATCATCCAAGGCGCCGACTTCGTCAATGCGAAAACAGGAAACAGATACCAGATCCTGGGGGTTGCGTATCAGCCGGGAGGGGAGGGGGGGTATAAACCGCAGACGGGGGAGGATCCGTTGAGTGATGGGAGCGTCTGCTTGCGGGATGCGGCGTTGATGCAGAAATTAGGTACGTGTGATGGGGGATAGGGAGGGGATGGTGGGAGATGGATGATGGCTAATCCTTGGGCATGTAGGGGTGAATGCGATTCGTGTTGTAAGTGTGGAATTTGGATTGGGGTCGAAGGGGATGTTTGTGAGGGAGGAGGGAAGGGGGAGTTCTCCCTCTTTGCTTCGTCTCAACATGCCAAATCAATGTGGGACACGGCTAGGACACTCTCGCTGATCTTGGACAGTACAATGTCTCGCCGGACATCAACCACGACCTTTGCGCCTCCATCTTCAATGCGGTATGTTATCCTGCGTTGGCGTCCTCCGATGATTGGTCCTGATGGGAAACAGGTCGGTATATACATGGTCCTGGACGTCAATGCTCCTTTGTCTGGGGAAAGCATCGATCGAGGGGATCCAAGACCCAGCTACACCGCTTCCTACCTCAACCGCACCTTTGCCGTGGTGGAGGCATTCAAGAACTACCCGAACACATTACTCTTCTTTGCTGGCAACGAGGTCATTAACGATGTTCCAACCGGTCGCAACATCCCTCCTTACATGAGAGTACGTTTGGCAAGCCTTCTGTTCCCCAACGTGGCTAATTGGCGTAGGCGGTTACGAGAGATCTCAAAAACTACATCAAGAAGCACTCCACTCGAAGCATCCCAGTTGGCTACAGTGCTGCTGATGTGAGAGATACCCTTCTCGATACTTGGAACTACCTCCAATGCACCACCACTGGCGATACTTCGGATATGTCCCGTGTGGATCTGTTTGCCTTGAATAGTTACTCTTGGTGCGGCGACTCGACCTACACGACAAGCTCTTATGATAAGTTGATCGCCGATTTCTCGAACACGAGCGTTCCAGTATTCTTCTCCGAATAGTAAGTAGCCCCGGTCATTGTGATTTGATACTTCCAGCTCAGGGTTTCCATTGAGTCTCGGGGAGCTCGCGAATACGACTTCACCGAGGAACTTGCTGACACATGAACCTAGTGGCTGCAACAAACCTAGCCCTCGTATATTCACCGAGGTCCCTGTGTTGTATGGCCCATTGATGACTCCTGTCATGTCTGGTGGCCTCGTGTACGAATATTCTCAAGAACCCTCCGACTATGGCCTGGTCAACATCAACAGCAATAACTCTGCCCAACTCAACAGCGATTTTGATTCGCTCCAAGCTCAATACAACAAACTCAACATTACAGCCTTACAGGGCGTCAAAGCTGAGAACGCCACCGTTACCCCACCTACATGTCGCTCTTCCTTGATCACCAAATCTACCTTCAACAACAACTTCACGATCCCATCCGTTCCCACAGGAGCTCAGGCTCTGATCGACAACGGCGTGTCAACCTCCAACACTGGAAACCTGGTCCCTATCGGTAATACCAAGGTCACGCACGTCGTTCAGCAGACCAATGGCCAAGTCCTAGATTTGAGCATTACGGTCATCCCCGATGATGAGAGCAACATCCCCAGTGGCCAAACACCAGGCACGGCAACGACGAGTAGTGCTCCTGCTGCTACCACGACAAAGAAGAGTGGAGCTACTAATATCAAGATGACGAGTTGTGCGTTACTCAGTGTTGGATTCCTAGCTGCCTTCCTGCTTTAAGAAAGAGGGGATGGATGGTCGCTTTTTCATTCTTATATATATGTTCTTGGCACATGGACTTTGATGAGTTAAGACCGGTGCTATGTTATGTTTCCTTGAGCAGAGGGGGGGAGGCGCTTCAGGGGAGGTTCAGTGGGACTCCTTTGATCGCTAGTTTGATCGTGGAGGACACATTCTTAGCATTCGTAGAGACGAGAAAGAAGGAATGCTAGCACATATTGGTCGCATGATCTCAGATCCAGCTGTGGGCCCGTCCTGGCTTGTGTAGGGTGAGGTTTAGAGTCCACGATCCTCGGGTATTGCCTCTTGCTCCCGAACTCAGACCAGGCATTGTGTCATCCTCAGACGAAGGGCGGGGCTGCGGAGGTCTTCACGGCTGTACGAGCTGTTTGATCTGGGCCACCTGACCGGCTCACACGCGCCCTTGTATCACTATGAAGCCAGTATTGCGTGGGAGAAGATATATCCTCTGCTCAAGCCAAACCCATCGGCCGGGATCCTGGAGAATCCACGCCCGCCGGACAAGTCCCATCGTGTCTACCATCACATCCATCAACATTGCACGGTACGTGGGCAATATAGCCATAGGGGCCGAGCGTATCTCGTCCCCAACGAAAAAAAGGGGGAGGACGGCGGGCGGCTCGACTCGCGAGGGGAGTATAGACTGGGTTGGCGCAGAACCTGCTGACTGCATCGCTAGAGCTCATTCCCGCGAGGGCTGTTTGAGAAGCTTCCTCGGAAACTTTAGGCGCTTTAGCGGTGCACGCCGCCCGTAGATGCTTGGGACATAGCTTCTACAAAAGACCTCGCTAGAGCATGTCAACGGTCTTGAAAGCTGGTTCCTCACTTTAACTATCCTGGAATTTTACCAAGGAGACAAGACATCTCAGGCGCTCTGAGCTTGACTTTAACCATACCATGTGGCCATCTACCCCATTTGCCTTCTTATTGATCTTCTTCCTTTTATCGATTCTGTTGGACGACCCTTCTCGTTCTTTAATGCCCTTCTCAGCAGCACGCTCTAGTCTAGCCGAATATGGATACGATCCGCGCCTAACAAGAAGATTGAACGCAATCTCTATCAAAGCAGATGCCTTTGCATTCTCCTCTACAGAGGAAGAACTAGCTCCGAAGGGTAGGAAGCAACTCTCGAGAACTTCTTCGGTAATGGCGTCGCTGTTTGACCTCGTAAATTTCCTTGGCGGGGGCGCATCATTCGACAGTAGACGCATCAGGAGGAATTGGGTCAAAGACACTTGGACCACTTCTAATAGATAGGATGAGGCAGATGGCGTGAGAAATAGGGATAGCGAGGGAGCCGACAGTGACTTCATGCTAAAGTACAGGGCATCATATAGATCTGCCACAGGAGCAAAGTGGTCAGGAAGATAGGCCGACACTCGGGAAAGCTTATTGTGGTGAGCACAGGGACACTCCATACAGGTAGGAAGAACTTACAAGGCCAACGATACGTTGCCGCAACGCAATTGATTCTACTCCTCCCAAACCCGAGATTGACGGTGCACCGTCCTCGTCCTCATCACTAAAGTCCTCATCGGGCGACTCAAGATCATCATCGTCCAAGCCATCCTCGTAGTCTCCAAAGGTTTGCTGCGGAATACTGTCCACCCTTTTTCGCTTCAGCACGTTCTCGGACTTGGCTTCCTTCGTTTCGTTTCGGTACACTTCGGGAAACTCCTTCAGACTCTCGAAGCTGCCATTGGAAAAGACGGATCTAACAATTCGCTTCATCGCGATAGATCTTCCATTCACTTCCGAAAGATACCTCACAAGAAGACAACTACTCAACGAGGTGCCCGGGTTTTCCAACCCCGAGCCTACATTTTCTTCTAGTTTCTCCCTCTCTAGGTAGTCCTTGTCCAGGACATCAAGCATGAAATCCAGCCAGACTTTCCAGTACTGCCATCTTTTGGGGTACCTCACGCTGCAATTGAAGGCCCACCCCACGATATGCCAGAAGTCTTGGGCGCATTGTTTCAATCTGCCCTGATTCGCAATCACTCCTCTTATCTCATCTGTTGTATCGTCGTCAGAACCACTAGTCCCGTATTCGCGGACCATATGGCGCGCTTGCCCTCGCCTCAAAGATCTGTTTTTCCTGGACGGAACAGACGGGGTCAAGGCGAAGGCATCTGCAAGCTTCGCATTCACAGGGCCAAGAATATCGAGGAGATTTCGCAGTAGGGTAATCGATCGGGCGGGCAAGTTCCCCCGTTCGTCCGCGCGCGCTTGGGTCGTCCATCGTGGATGGATCAGGAGAGAGCTCACGAGCTCGATGTGAAGAGTGATTGGCGTGATCACAGCTCTTGTCAGTCGGTCGGGATGAGACGAGCCCGCGGCAACGACATCGCTGAGTAAGGTGAGAACGTTTGAATCTGTATGCGATCAATTCTGGTTCTACTTATCCACGGGGCAGAACGAAGGCGCATACAAAGTTGCTCGTCGAAGTAGATATGACAGTCTTCCAAGAGCTGCGCACTCATAGGCTTCGAAGGACGGTAACGGGGACCGGACGGTGACACTGGACGACTATTGTCCACATCAGGAACCGCCGAATAAAAGGATCGGGGCGACGATGATGAGAAAGCCATGTTGGGTGGGAAGCAAGCGAAAATGCAATATGGTTGCGGGGAGAAAACCTAGAAGTGGGAGACGCGTTCTCGCGCGCCGAAGTGCTCCCAGAATATAGCGTGATCACATGACTTTCCTCTCGGGATTCATCCTATAACCTTTTTTAATCCGGATTAATGGTTATTCCGTTGTAATCCGATTGGTCATAATGATTAATTAGCTCACTTCTCTACTCGACGTAAAAATACTATCAACTAATCAATTAATTAATCTCACGAAATAAGCCTTCCTGAACTAGCCTTCGTATATACCCTCTTAAAGCTTTTAGAGTGTAGCGAATAAAGGCCTTCGCGTAGTAGTCCAGGGTTTTAATAGCCTGCTACGCTTAACCCCTATTATTCCCAAGAACAGCACACTGGTATCAAGAGGTGAGCCGAGTGTTTCCTGGATGAAAGCTTCACCAAGTGGTTGTATCATACTGGTGATGACTACTCTTCAATGACAAAATGACTCGGATGGACAAATATGAATGGTCCCAGAAACGACACCATCCACACGGAGTCGTCTACCACACTTCCCATCAGCTAGCAACAACATCATCAACAACAACACTAGGGTTCTTGATTCCAAGCTTCTGAGAGTTCATCAACCGAAGGCTGCTTTCTTCTTTCCTCTCAAGTATGCCTTCGCACGCTCTGATCTTGTGCCCTCGCCCGCCGCGGCAGAAGTCTCGTCCGCTTGCCCACGTCTGGCCTGCGGGCGTGCAAATGAGTCCGGGTGGTTGATTTTTGCCGTATCTCTGGCCGTGTGATACTTGTCGAAGATCTGTCCCACGAGTTGTTCCACCTCCACTTGCGTAACCGGATCGGAGCTGATAGCCAACCTAACATCTGTTTCCTCGATGAAATCCTGGACCAGTCGCATCTGATATCTGTCTCTTCGCAGGCGGTCTGGAAGCCCTTGCCCCTTCAGCATCGCAATCAGACCTGCCAAGGCCGCATTTAATGCCCCCAGAGCTGTAATGGCGGTAGTATGGTACTTTGCCGACGGTCCAAGAGCAGCGAGAACAGCACTTATGAGAACCTGCGCGGCGATGGTACTGTAGTAAAGGGTGTTCACCAGTTGGTACTGCGTAGTCCGCTTTCGTTGGATCCTGATGATTTTCTTGTAGAGACCTTGCGCCTGATTGTGACAGGACTCGAGATCATCATTCTCGCCAAAGTTGCGGTGGATGCCGACGGCTTCGCGAAAACGCTTCAAATTCGCTGCCGAGTCCTCTCCGACGTCTGATTTGGGTGCCTCGCTAACTTCGCTCATGACGCTCAATTTCGATGGGCTATGTAGCCTTATGCGGGCGTCTGAAAATCCATGGCGTTCTCCCGCGAGCGTGGGAGCAACATTGAATGGGATCGTTGTCGCGCGGGGTGAGTTGGTGCTTGTTGCGAGCGGTGCCTTGCTAGCTTCAGAAGGGTCTTCGGCGTGAGAAGTCGACATTTGATTGTCTCCTTGATTGTCTCCTTGGTTGCCTCCTTGGATGTCTCCTAGAAGTGGCGTCTGCTCGTTCGGTCCAGCAGCCATCATGGAGCCCGAGACTCGAGATGAGGGCAGCGATGGAACAGAGTTGGGATCGCGATCAAGGAAAGCCATCTCTCTCGGGAAACCGACTCACCGGTCGTTCTTCCTCTTGCTGGATCGCCTACCTTCGTCGCATAGACTATATAAACCGTAGGAGCACTAGCCCCAGCTGCCCCAGTCATGCGCATTGTATCAGGATTGATTTGCGGTGACGGCCATGGGTGAATGACCAGTCTAGTCTGATGGTAAGGCGTGACTCTTCGGGGGATTCCATGACAACAAGCACTTGTGTGCCATCTGTGTACGGGATCGTTGGAAAAAAAGGTCAAGCAGGAGCAGGTGATGCGTGGAGGGAAGATATCTCTGGCCTCTGCTCCTCCTCATGTCACGTCTCAAAGTTATCCTACTGACAAGAAACTAGCGTGGTATGTTGCTCTTGAAAATGAGTGTACAAAGGACGACTGATCAAGTGGCTCGGGGGGTGGCACGGTATATATATTATATATACATGTAAAAGTGGGTCTATGTCTCCAGGGCGGGTACCCCTACGAGTATTCCTAGTTGTACAGACGAGTCATAATCCGACTTGGGTCAGGCGGGATTTCAGTAACCGCGCGATTAATGCTTAGCTCTTTTCCTCCTCCTCTATCTGCCACTCGTAAATTATAGGTCACGAATATTAGTCTCGCTTAATAAAATATAAAATATAACATATAACATATAACATATAACATATAAAATATAAAATATAAAATATAAAATATAAAATATAAAATATAAAATATAAAATATAAAATATAAAATATAAAATATAACATATAACATATAACATATAACATATAACATATAACATATAAAATATAAATATAAAATATAAAATATAAAATATAAAATATAAAATATAAAATATAAAATATAAAATATAAAATATAAAATATAAAATATAAAATATAAAATATAAAATA
>MU251678.1:0-43612 GCA_019669835.1 Amylocarpus encephaloides
GTAGTGCTACTCCTGTAGCGGCATCCCAGAGCCGGACCGTGTTGTCCCCGGACCCAGACACGACCTGCTTACCGTCGGGCGAGAAGGCGACTGAAAAAACAGAGGATGAATGGCCCTCGAGCGTCTGTAGTAAAGCACTCCAATATTCTTGTACTCTAGGCTTTCTTTGGATCCAAGCGGGGATACACTTCTTAAATGTTTCTCTAACAATACTCTTCTCTGGGGCGAAGACAAGGGCTGAACAATATAATTGAAGGGGAGCCTGTTGAATAATTGATCGGTTGTACAAGGCAAATCGCTTGGCATCATGGACATATGCGTATAATTTAGGACTTTCATTGACCTAAGGACAAGTTAATTAGACTCCTATAAACAATGAAAAGATAGCTAACCAGATCATAAGCCTCTAAGGACAAGAGTGCTTGAATCCCTTCTGACGTCTTGCCTAACCACCCAAGCGCCTCAAGCCAGTGTAGTAGATGAGCCTGTAGAAATCGATGGACTTCCCCGTCGTCGTAAGCTTTAGAACCACTCTTTTGTAGATGCTGAACCCAGTAGAGGCATGCGTATTGAACTTCAGGCGGAAGGCACTTTTCAACCCGAGTACTCTTATTTTGGCTTACTTGACTACCAGGAGCACGCATTTCGTAAATATCCTTCTTAAGTGTGTGAGATATAAGCTTAATACAACAAGTAGCTAATTTCTGGTGTGCCTCCTTCTCATCTACCCAAAACTCCTCACATCGCTCTTTGTTAAGGAGGAAGTCGCGAAACGAAGGGTGATGGAGGCGGAGCGGGCGAGTCGGGTTCTCTGGAATATCAAGAATCGCATAAAGGTCCTCAAACGTCTGGTCGACAACTTCCTTTGAAAGGTGTAATAGCATGCTTACTGAAAGGGCAGAAAGAGGCGAGAGCAATACTACTATACTTCCAACCGTATGCTTTAGTATATCGTATGCCATTTTTTTCTCTTCATCCGAATACACTGAGGAGATCGAGTGCTTGAGGACAGTAAGGTAGATCCCGTTGAGGTGTTTCTCTGGTTCGGTAATAGTGCTACTACTGCTGCCCTTGAGAATAGTATCTAGTCTCTTGCGTGCGAATCGCTTTCCTTCACGAATGAACCGACATGCCGTTGCCGCCCAAATAAAAAGACCGCTAGCATATGTAACTAGCTGGCGGAGAACCTGCTCGCCTGGCCAGCTAATTCCAAGAGTCCATTCCTGACCAATCTTCCCTAGATTGTATTCCAGGAATAGAGAGATATCATGGTTAACAATCGATGGTTGTATAGTGTGGAGTACGAAGTCCTGGTGTTCGGATCGTGGGATAGCGCATATCCCGTGACGGATTGGAGTTTCAGGTCGACTCGTCAAAAACACTCGAAGTCGTACTTTATTTAACGATCGAGCTTCAGCTAGAAGCTGTAAAATAGTCCGGACATCTTTATCACCCTCACACTCATCAAGTGCGTCAACGACAATAATGTAAGACTGTAATGATTCGCTATGTAGCTTCAACAGGGGACGGAGGATAAGTTGGCGCCACTGATCGCTGAGGGCCTGGTTCGCAATGTCTTTGTTCTTGAAAACAGCATCAGAGATATAATGTTGAAGACGTGGCACATTCTTTGACAGTTGCACGGCAAGACTTGTGAAGAACCTGCTAGCATGGCTCGCATCTTGAACGCCCCTCGAGAAGAAGAAGCTGGCCCCAAGATGCCCTTGTTCGGAGTATTTACGAGCAATAGTGCGCGCAATCGTCGATTTCCCCGTGCCGGCTAAGCCATTCAGTAAGAAGATGTGCCGCTCATCGCGTCCATCAGACCAGTTGTATATATCTTGTAGAAGGTCGACGCGGGTATCAGGATGGCAGGTGGGTTCGTACTGGTGGTTGTATGAGTTAAAGGGCGCTTCAACAGCATACGGCAGGTCATGAATGAGGTCATTCTCCGGGCCTGGGCTACTACTTAGCGCTAGTCTAGAGAGATGTATCAGGCATCAATCATAAGGATAGGACTTACCATTTGAAGGAGGGTCGATCTTCCTCCAGAGCCGTCTAAATGCGTTCGTTTCCCCTTCGCCATAACGGGACGACATTTGGACATCGACAATGCCCAGAAGCGAGTATACCTTGTCTTCTTCGCGTGTGGTGTTGCGGCCTTTTGACCAACCAAGACGCTCGTCAATACTAAAACTTGAGAGAAGACCACCTTGAAGAGCCCTAGTAGGAATACTTGTTGCCCCATGAATATGTCGCTCTAGCGATCTCTTATCGCCCAAATATTCCCAGTCTTTAGAATAGAATTCAACAGATGCTGGAGCAAGAAGCTCTTGAAGAGTCCAACCCCGGGTGAACCATTTGCTTTTCCCGAAGGTCGATTCCCAGAAGCGGGTAGACTCGCCGTTGGCGTTCGAGACAGGTCGAGAAACATCCGCGAGATATACGTAGCATTTGACCGCATTGTGGTACCAACGAAACATCGAGATAATGGCTTCCGATAATATGGCACTGCTTGATTTATCAATACAACAACTATCCACCCAAAAGTATCGCAAGCCATCATGTCTAGCCTGTTCTCCGCAAAGCCGTATCTTGTTATAGCCAGATTTATTGCTCCCAGTACCATCGATTAGGTCTTTGAAAGTGACCTCTTCCGAACTCGCTCCCCATGTGTGCGAAAGGATAGCATATTTTGGAATTTTCTCGCCGATGAGCTCCTCGGTCAAGATGAGCTGACTAAAGGTATTGTATTCTAGGAGACGCATTTTCGACCAGGATCGAGGGCCGTAAGGGGAGAGGTTTATTAGTCGATGTAGAGTCGCTGGATCGGCATATATGCAAAGCTATTGTCGACATAGGAGAAGACGTTAGATTAGGCGTTGGTAGGTAAATCAACTCAGCTGAACGTAAGCCTTGTGAAACGGTGGTATAGTAAATTCTATGAAGGAGCGTTCCTGGCGGCACGCACGTTCCATACACGTGACGTTCTTATTAGATGGGGTTTGTTGTTGCGTAGGTTAATATTGATGGTTTGATGGATGCAAAGCACATAGGTCAATCGGTTCATTTGTTAAAGAGTTATTTATTAAGCTATTACGGACAGATCATCCATATCAAACAGCTTACATAAGCAGGTACTATGACTACAAACTACAGGCCTTAATAAATGTAAAATTGAGGTCATAGCACCTGATTTTCGGAAGAGTCAGCACCAATCACCTGGTCAGGATAACTCTTTACGGTCCGCTATTGGTCAAATGCTATCGCGTCATTTTACATTTATTTACCCCTGTAGGTTGTAACGTACTTGATAAGCGACCCGTGTTTACATACGTCCCGTGTTTTTTGCCCCACCATTTGATCTTACCTACTATTTACAACCATAATATCTTCACTAATTACTATCTAAATGTCTTAACAAGAAGGCCGAATTACTCTAGCTATTCAGGCCTATTAACAAGGTCATTTCAATAGCCTTAAAGCGGCTTGTACGTTATACGACACGTCGTATTCGACCCTACGTGACCGTGTTAAGAGATATATTCCGCGACACGATTTCCGACCTAGAAACATAAAGCTCACAGATCTCGAGAAGTTAACACTTATATAATAGATATTAGCTATAGAAAGTAGAGGTCTACTAGTTAGAATCGATTCTATTTATTAGATAGCTAATTTACTTCTTTAAAAACAGTCTAGAACGAGTTAAAATAATTTAGTTATAGTTAGCTAACGTTAGGTTTATAATTTTTTATAATACTATAATTCTTTATAGTTAAAATATATACGAAAATATAATTACTAGCGAGCTCTCTACGAAGATCCTACGATTCTACGAGTCTAGTTTTAGCTTATATAGAATATAATTACTAAATATAAGATACTATAAAACGATATCTATAATTTTAATAAGACTAGCTTTTAAATAAGTATTATTACGACTATAAAGATTATTATAGGCTTAGAACACACTAGCTAGCTAGTTTACGTATAGCTAGAGAACTATAAATAAGTTATAGTTATTAAGTCTATCTATACTAATAGGTAGAGTTTACTACTAATAGTTATATTTAAAGATAAAGTCTATATATTAACCTAGTATATTAATACTTTACCTATAGATTAGATAGTTATAGTTAGTTAAAAGAGGTAGACGAATAATTCTTTAGGTCTAGTTTAGCTTACTAAAGTCTTTTAAAGGTATACTAAGAAATATATAAAAGAAGTTTATCGACTTTTAATTCTCGATAGCTATAGAAGCTACTTAACTTTAGAATTTAATATATTTTACTTAGAATACTCTATTATTACTCTTTATATACTATCTTATTTATTATATCTTTTATAGCTATTAGATATAAGCTATTTTATAAGTTTAAAATAGTTATATAAGCGATAAATTAAATAACTTATATAGACTAGTATTAATTATATTAATAAGTTAGACTTTCTTATAACTTATATTATAGCTTATAAAGAGACTATAGTAATAGAAACTATTTAAAATAGATTTATAGCTATAGGTCTAGTTTTATATAATCTAGAATAAGTACTTTTAAAACTAATTATCTAATTATAAATATCTATCTCTTCTTCTACTATTATTTTAGTATAATAGTAATAGGTTTCTAAAACATCTTATAATTCTATAGATTTAAAGCTCTAAGTATAGGTAATTAGAGAATATATTTAGTATTAGACGACTACTCTACTAAGTTCTATAGATATTATATTATAATAGCTAGTTAAAGGTTACTAAATAGTTATATATTTAGCTACGATTCTTACTAAGAAGAATTAATAATTATAGACTAAAAATAATTATTAAAAGAAGAAGAGAGTAAAGAGAAGATCGTATATTACTATAGATAGTATTCTTATAAGCTAAGAAGATATAGAAAGGTTATAAATAGCTAATATAAAGTCGATTAATAGAGTTATAGTTTAGCTAATATAGTCTTAAATACGTATACTAAGTATATATAGTATATATAGATTATTTATATATAATACTTATATATATCTTAAATAGATATAAAGCGATTAAAGCTTTTCTTAGAAGTTAATATTATTATATTATTTTATTATATATTTAAATAGGTTAGTAAGTGAGATAAAAAACACGAGACGTATATAAACACGAGTCGCTTATTAAGTATATTAGAACTAAAGATAAGATTAGATAATCAACCTCTAAGACTTATATAGTTCTAAACTATAGTAGTAATATTAAACTAAATTAAATTCTACTAGTAGCTAGTACTTATTAAGAGTTAGTACTTAGTAAGAGTTAGTACTTAGCGAGAGCTATTAGTCTAAGTATACTCTAGGGTTCTAACTCTTACACCTAGTTTTTATAATAGAAAAGCTTAGAAAGATATTAAAGGATCTACTCTCTAGATTATATATAAAGCTACTACTATCTATTATAGTTAATAGAGAAAGAGAATAGTAAGTCGAGAGTGTTATATCTTACTAGAAGCGCTAGAAGTCTCTTTAGTATTAGATAAAATAGATAGAATATAATATAGACCTCAAATAGTACTAGGCCTAGAATTTAATATACGTACTATAGATACTAGAGGGGTTCTACTAGTTAAATCCTACTTATCCTAGACCGCTATAATACCTTCTATTATAGTAATAAACTTTCGATAAAAGTAGGGACACGTATGGTATTTACACTCGGCTTTGCCAACTCCAGACCATCCGTCCCGATGCCGTGCCGCGGCAGGGTTTCTTCGGATGCTCGGTTCGGCTGGCCTCAGGAGGATTGCCCCACGGACGCAATGCAATGACGCAGCACAACTTATGAGTTTACCTTTCTTCATTCACCAAAGGCACAATCACAACATCTTCCAACTCCCCCAAGGTAATACCTGAGCCACCTCGGATTCGTTGATTGACCTTCCTCCCTGGCCAAAGGCTAGAGAAACCTTCGCAATCCTTTCAAGCACCGCCCAAAAAATCCACGAAGCGGCCGAGGCTGAGCCCAACCTTCTACTGGGGGCGCGAAATCGCCGAAAGAAAGAATACAAAAGCACACGCGTATCTCCTTAACGAGCATACAATACCTCCATATCCTCATTGAGTTGCCCGAACAGCAATACAAAGAGGTATTTGGCATGGTCGACATTCCAGCAACCTTCGCAGACCCAGACTAGGACGAGCACTCGACACCAAACCGCCACCATGTCGGTCCGCATCCAATTCGACAACCCTCACAGCTTCTACACAAACCTCGATTTCATTAGCGGCCGCATCATACTCAGTCTCACGACAGAGGAGACAATTCAAGCGGTGGTCGTCAAGCTGGAGGGAGAGAGTAGAACACAATTGATGCGGCCAGTAGGAGCGACCCCGAATTCGAATTTTCACACACGAAGGGATACAAGGCAAACGGTGGCAGGTGAAAACCACAAGATATTATACAAAGTCAACCAGGTCTTCCCAAGTCCGAACCCGTCGCAGCATACATCATTGGGGTTGTCGTATACCTTGAGGCCGGGACAACATGAATATCCGTTTCGATTTAAGATGCCTTTCAACAATGGATGCGCGGATCCAGGATCGCAGCAGATGGGGCCAGGAAGTGGGTTTGGAGGACTTGGACTAGGAGGTTTGGCACAAATGCAATATCGACATGTCCGGAAGACGTTACCACCTTCGCTGACTGGCTTTCCTGGGGAGGCGGAGGTCAGATACTACATCAAGTGCACCGTTCAACGACCGTCGTTATTCAAGGAGAACAGAAGATCCGCTGTTGGCTTCAAATTCCTCCCAATCGAACCACCGAGACCAGAACCTACGACCAACGAGGCATATGCGAGACGACCCTTTGCATTCCAAGCTGGGCTGTCTTCATATGCAAAGAAGACGAGCATGTTCAAGAAGAATCCAACGAAGCTGTCGGAAACCGCCCCAAGTGGAGAAATCGATGCCAGATTGCCCAGTCCTCCGATTTTGACATGTAACGAACCAGTACCCCTCCGTCTCATTGCGCGCAAACTCACCGAGAGTCCAGAGAACATATTCTTGGTCTCGTTGCAGATCCATCTATTCGGCCATACCGAGGTTCGGGCGCAGGATGTGGCAAGGAAGGAGACGAGTACCTGGGTGCTACTGAGTTCGAATGGTCTTTCGATTCCAATCGGGAGCCCGTCGGATCCAGTGAAGACAGAAACGGTTCTGGACCAGAGCATATGGGATCAGATACCTTTACCAAACACAGTTGCCCCCAGCTTCCAGACTTGCAACCTCAGCAGAAGCTATGAACTAGAAGTGAGAGTAGGGCTTGGTTATGGGGTTATTGGCCAAATCCAGGTAATTCCCCCAAGTCCCTCTTGTAGAAATAGTACTGACAATTCAACAGCCACAAACAATAACCCTCCCCCTCCGCTTCAAAGTCGACGTCTACTCGGGCATCAAACCCCCCGCCGCCCTCCTCGACGCCATGGCATCCCAACCCCACGGCCCTCCTCTCCCCGTCCGCCCCTCAAACCTCACGCACATCCCAGTCTTCTCTTCCACCTCTAACATCTCACCGCCAACACCCGTCGCCCCCTTGGGAGCGGATCCTCTCTATCCTCCTCAATTGGGGACTCCCGCTGCAGCGATTGTCGAAGATGCACCGCCGAGCTATGAAGACGCCATGGCGGAGAACATCTCGGTCACTACCGATGGGCCAAGGGGGGAGTATAGTGGGGTTACGGATGTGGACGCCCCAAATATGGATGAGAAGGGGGCAGGGGCAACGCCGAGGTATAGTACGATATTTAATCGGGGAGGTGATGGTGCTGGAGGAGTGTCAGGTCGTGATGCTCGCGGAGGGCCAGGTCGTGGTGCGGGCGGGAAAGATGATGAAGGACGGGGTGCTGTTGTTTGAGAGGGACGAGAGTTTCGGCTTCAAGTCACAATGCGTTCCTCCATGTCGAGAGCTAAGCCTCTTAAAGCCATGATGTTGTGTTCAGAAGAGACGACCACACGCCTACCGGGTATCAAGTCGACGCGAGGAAACAAACAACCAAAGTGAACGGCAGCGGGGAGTAATTAATTAGTGGAAAAGATGCTCATTGTAGCGGTGTGTGAGCCACGAAATCAGCACTATACCTTTGTGTAATTTTACCTTAAAGCAGAAATTCGGCAGTCTTCTCGAACGGCACGCCTCCCACGATCTAAATACAAGATACCCACTACACACGCAAACCCATCTACCCAAGGTACATGCTTTGCATCTATCAATCCGGCCGCCCGCCCCAGAGACCCAAAAAACACACTCCCTATCTCCCCTCCCACACGCCAGGATCGAATTCCCTAAAGCGGAAACAACAAGAGGGTCTCATGTCAGTGGAGCAGAAACTCCTAAGCTAGAGCCTCTCGCTATCTCCCGCAGAAGGCTACATTGTCATGCCACCACACGCGCGGAGACTTGTATGGAGACGGGGGGGTGGAGGCAGACGACTCAGGGGAACAGTTTTAGCTCCATGATGAGATGGAGGCGATCTTTGATGTGAACACTAATGCAGCCAATGGAGGTGACCCCGAGGACCATCAACTGTGGGGGATCTTTCTGGGATATAGGGTATAATAGAGGCATGTAGTAGAAAAATAGGCATTAGTATTTATTAATTAATCATCCACTCAGCTACTTCTATCGCGGGCATCTCTAACATTTACTCCGTCCCTTTCAGGATAGATAGGCCAAGTGTAGAAGGGTATCGAAAGCCACTCCCGGCGGGCCACCTAATATAGAGGCCTTAGTTCGCTACGCTCTAAAATGATATTAAAATAGGTAGTTTACGGCTAGAATACAACTGTATGTAATATAACCTGAAAATCAGGATGTTTTTAAGCGAGGTACCTTATAGGGAATTAAGAATAGGGCTTGGGCATATCCCTTTGTGACTCTAGAGTTAGGGCCCGTTTGGTTCACTTAAATACTCTAGTATATATAACCTTTACTAAAGCGTTTATATAATAGCTAATTAAAGTTAGGTGTAAAAGGAATGAATTCCTAGTAAAGTCTATCGACAAACTAAATATAGGGTAGCTATATGGGTTATATATATCTTATACGATCTATATAAGATACGTAGGCCAAACCGTACGCTCCACTTCCCTAACTTCGGAAAGTTAGCTAATCGTATCGGCTCGGCGGAATTGCCAAGCCTGACAGTACCGTACATACTAAGAGCTGGTCAGGAGAGCTCAACTATTCAATCCTAACCTGTATAGAGGTAATGATTGTGTCTTGGGAAAATGCAACGTATATATTTTTAAGTCTCGAGTCGGTACGGAAGAAAGTTTTGTAGATCTAAAGGGCTAACCCTGGGCCTCCCGGGGCCACTGCCGTGGAAGCGGTCCCCCCTTAAACAGTAGTGTGCCGCGACGGAGAGTCAAGCTTACGATGCATCTGTTGCCTTCCGCCACCACGCGGAGATGACTTCCAACATCAAGCCAACATATATATTCACCGGTATATTCGCCGAAACAATGTTTTCCACACCTGGACACGACCACGTTGCCCCAGACATTCCCCTGGTCTGGGATTCAAGCACCAAAGCCATAGGCATCTGGGGAGCTGGCCACGCGATATAGTACTAGCTAACCGAGAAGGATGCTGAAGAGTTCACAGCCTAAATTATCCAACGGAACGACGCCGCCAAGGGTGGCGTTTGGACTGTCTGTTCTGGGGCGCACTCTCTCCTCGATATAGCCAAGATGTACGAGCAGAAGCGAGGCGTCCAAGTCACGTTTAAAATGTTAGGTACTATTGATGATCTCAGGGAGAAAGCGTTGAAAGCTAGCAAGGAGGGAAGTAGGGAAGGAAAATCAACTACCGCTTGTACACTAGTTGGTTCTATCAACTCTACGCCATTGACGGTACCTAGGTACTCCCCAAACTTGACAATAATGAACTTGAGGTTACGAAGTTGGTGCCAAAAGTCCGTGCCCTCAGGCTTAAAATATCGTGAACCTTAAATTTAATTAGGTGTGGACCACCTATATCTTTTTACTAATTTATAAACCCAATCCTCCTACTTCTCAATTAACCCGTCAATTCAATCTTGAGGGATTTTGTCACATTCCTCCCTCACTGCCGCTACCATTTCAGCCTCATTTGTAGGCTGCCTATTACGCCTATAGAGAGCTTGTTTTATCCTCCTCCAACACTTCTCAATAGGGTTCATATCAGGGCTAATTGCAGGATGAGGGGAAAAAACAATACCTATAGAGGCTCGCCAGAGTGCGTAGACATTAGTAATAGACTTGTGCCCATGGGCAGAGCTCCCATCCTCCATAAAATGTGGGGTCTTACCAGCGCCTAGTACAGCACCAAAAGCAGCTATAAAGCTTTGTATATGGGGCTGAAGCACTTGAATAAGATAATCCTTCAATTTGAATGCGCCATTGTTACCAGATCCATGAATATGGACTAATTAACTCTTGTAGCCGTATCCAATTACCCCAAAAAAGTGTACTAGCGTAGTGTACCCCCTATACATCTGGAACTGAATATAGTTAGGATGATAGCGTTCCTTTCTATTCCTAATACATCTTTACTTACATTTCTTGTCTCTAATCAAGAAAGTAACCTCATCTGACCATAGAATCTGACTCCATTCCCAAATCCCCCAAAACATATATGTGATCGCCCACAGCCACCTAGCATTTGCTTAGGCTTTGCTGAGGTACAGCTTTTGGTAGTAGATACAGGAGTAGTATCCGGCTTCTTTTAAGTGGCGTGAGAGTGTTCTAGTAGAGTAGGTGAGGTTGAGTTCGTGCTTTAATTAGGAGTAGTTAAGGACCCGAGTTACATAGTATGTAGAAACGTATTTAATAACATCCTCGACTTCCTACGCATTCTAGGCCGTGCTCTCTCAGGCACATCGTATTATAAGATCCTCCTGATTATAGTGTGTGTTAGGTCATAATATCCTTCAAGCTACTAGAGTCCTATTTTAGCGAACTTGTAAAGCTAGCGTATAGCTTCTTTATATTTAGTAGGGATCTTATAGCCTGGCAGATGATCTAGCATAGGTGGCGTATATAGAGGATCCATAATAGTAGATTTGTTAATATTTTAATAAAATTAAAAAATTTTAAGGCTTACGATATTTTAAGCCTGAGGGCACGAACTTTTGGCACTAACTTCGTTAAGACCACATCGTGAGCTGAGTTCCTGGAATCACACCCGGAGATCTGAGGAAGGATCACAGTAGGTAAAGAGAAGCCGGAAGGTGCGTGACAGATTCCTGTAGAAGAATGAAACTATCGAGTAAAATAAGAGATATATCTTAGGGTTGACCATTTGAAATGTTTTATTATATATCGTAGACGGTAGGTGCGTTACAGAGCCATAACAATTAAGCTTTACGGCCCGTACCGCTTAACTAATCCGAGTCTAGGCCCAACAGGGGTCGTTAGAATTCTTTACAAAAACACCAAAAACTTAAGAACTTAGTATATTAATATTATATTTAATAACAATTACAAATCACCACTTATTACCTCGAATTAGACCTCCATTTGATCATATTAACTCCGCGCACCTCCTAGGTATATCGGCTATTCGGTCACGTACTTCTTAAAGTGTAATTTTACTTCATTCGACCTGTAAAGCCTCCTTTATCTCCTCTTCAGAATTAAAGATTCTATACCTAATTCTTTACTTTAGAATACTCTAAACACCCTCTATTAGATTTAAATCAGGGCTCTGTGTAGGGTGTATAGGGTTTTTTAATATCCCTTACTCTCTTATATTATTGTGTAAGCCCTTCTTTACGTATACCGTGAGAAGGGTTACTGTCCTCTTATAAAAGCCACGGTTTATCGTCAATTTAGTGTATAGACTTAATAGTACTATAATAAATAGGTAATAGCTTCTCTACGTAGTACTTCTAGGTTATTACATTGCCTTATACCTTCTTCTCTACCGCGTGTGACCTCCCTACCTCCTATTCTTGTGCCCGTAGCTTATATTCCTCCTCTGTTTTAGTTGTAGGTCGACGTCGTGAACGGGAAGGGTAAGGAGGAGGCTCTATCGCGTCGTGGGCATCGTTTTCGTTATTATAGAAGGTAAGTTACTCTACTTTTCCCTACTAAGAGATCTAAGTAGTAATGTAAAATCGTACACCTTTTAAAGGAGGCCGTTCTTCGATATATTTAGGTAAATCGCGCGGTCCTTACTCACGGAGTACTCTGTCTTATGCCTACAAAGTAGGGTCTATATATACTTTATCGGTATAGACGATATAATCAGAGAATCTAAAGAGAGAGTCGTAGAGGTGATCGTGACCGTAAGAGACGCGATTCTTACGATTTGTAGGTGAGATCTACTTCTCGATAAAAGCGTATATATATCTAGCCCCTCTCTTAGTATATTCCTTTAATTTCCTCTGTAATTAACGCGTCTTTATAGGCAATTAGTAGTATTATATCTATGCTTCGAAGGGGTGTTTTCTGACCGGATTTCGCGAAGGTAAAACAAGTATCTTATATATTAATTTAGTAACTCTTAATTTACGTCCGAGTACTTTAGAGACAGGGCGAGTTCTTCTCTTGTTTATAGAAGCTTACTTCTTCTAATAACGTACTATTCCTTCTGAAATGCTACAGTCTCTTATAATAGACCTTAGACTACGTGTACCGTTAGAACGCTCGAATATATTAAAAAATCTATATCTCCTTATAGTTATAGCTTCCTTATTAGATAAAAGATTAGGGGATAGTGTGCGATCAGGGTAAGTACGCGTTAGTAGAGCTATAATAGCTATTGTTATAAAAGTTATAAAATAGTAGTAGTTACGATTTTACATTTTTAGTGTTTTTGGCCTATACGTAAAGAATTCTGACGACCCCTGTTAAGCCTAATATTACGGGGTATTTAGATGATTTCTTGTAAACTTTCTACTTAGATAACTCGCTAGTCTCTTTTATAGGGTTAAAGATACCTCTGTAACTATTTTAGATTAATAGAATATATAGTAATTATATTCTTCGGGTTTTCCTAGGCTACATCTTAATTAGCTATATTAATTTGTGACCACTTATCTCTACTCTATAAATATGTCTAGGTTAAATAATACGACAACCTTAGGTAAACCTTCGAGCCCGCTCTCACTTAATAAATAGCTTAGAGAAATATTATCCTACAAAAGTGACTATCGGATATTACTATCTTCTAGCGGAAGATTAATTTTAGCTTTCGAAAATTCTTCTAGACTCTAAAGAACTAGGTTACTCTTTATTTTAGAAATAAAGACATTTAGTATTCTATAGTATACCTTAACTACGTTACGACAACAACCTCTTCTCTTATATGTCCTAGTACTTAGTATCTGTTTACTCTTTCGAAAAGTTGATTAAGAAGTAATTAGGATTAAGGGCTCTACTAGAAGTTTCTTCTAAACTATTCGATAGTATTATCCTAAGCGTAACTATTTCTTCTTTCGAGTCTAAAAGCTTTTAGTAACCTCCGTTCGAATGTTTATATTATAAGTTTCTTAGGTTTAGTATAAAATCGGTAGAGTAATAAAGTATATTAACTTTATGATTTTCTTTCTTCTATAAACATCTATTATATCTGTTTAAGGAAGAAGTATATGCCTTCTTCTTAAGAAACCGTATAAGAGGTTAATAGTTCTTTCTAGGCCCTCCGATTACGTATTCTCTATAATTCTTATTATATATATAACTTCTAGCGGGTGTAAGAGTACGGATAATAAGACCTTCTACGTAGACCTAAAATCTACCGAGTAAACTGTTTTCAAGCACCTTACTAATCTTATACTAATTATAATCCCTAGAAAGTAAGACACCGACCTGTCCGAAATACGGCTAAGACAGCTCACTTATTCGTGAGAGTCTGACTAAGATCTTCCTCTACTCTTGTGTCCTCCGCTCCTCATTTATTAGTCTTAATAACTCGCTAAGTCTTATATTAAAACTATCGAAATATAATAGTACCGTCCTTCTAGTGTTACGCGAATCATTAGCCGTAGTAGAGATTATTTTATTAGGGTGATAGATAAATCGATAGTACTAAAGTACCTATATATACGAGGCTAAACCTATAATCTTTAGTTAACTCCTAGAGAGAATTAGAAGTTATCCTTAAATTATTAGATCGAAGGGGTTAACCTAAGATAGCTTACTTCTAGAGTACGTAATTCACCGAGATCTTAAAGCGTATCTTATAGCGAACCCTAACACCTCTCTAGACCAAAGATTATAATAGTGTAAGTAAGCCTCTAAAGCGGTCGAGCACTTATACTAAAAGCGAATTATCTATTACGATATTAATCCGCGTAATCTCTTACTAGACTAAAATCTTAACGTTAAGCTCGTAGACTTCTAAGGGATATATAAATTATTAGATGAGAGTATTTAATTTAATAGCTTATTAATAGAGTGTACTAAGTCGTTCATACCTCGAATGAACGGCGACCACGGCGACATTAAAACAGACCTTTTAACACTTGAATCTAGAATCTATTTTATTATAATAGGACATAAAGTTTTTCTAGAATTCGATAGTAAGAACGATAACGAGAAGGTTAAATAACGCTTTCGAAATAGCTAGTTTCTAATCGATCTAAAGGCATGTACTATAGTTACTATTAATAGGTACGGTAATATCTATGAGATTTAGCCACTTTTAAGCTATTCGAAATATCCGACGAGGTCGCCGACGGCGATACCGTATAGCTAGGGAGCTACTAAAGGGAGATCAGATAATATATATATAGAGCCTCTAGTTCTATATTAGTGATTAAGGAATTTAAGTCTTTTAAGTTGTTGTATAAAGTCTATCTTTCTAGGTGTTTTTAAGCTTGAAATCTAATAGTTATAAGAAAATACTAGACACAACAATATAACTCTACTTAAGAGGTCACTAAGGATATTATCGTAGTTTAGACATAATATCGATAGTAAGGGATTCGAGTACTAACGACAGTGATCTCGTCCTAGTAGTAACGATAATAGATATTTAAGTGGGTTTAAGTAGGAATGTGGCCTCACTTATATATATATTACTACATAAAACAGCTTCTCCTAAACTCCTAACTCTTTGTAGTAATTAATACTCCCTATAATACTAATATATAAGCCCTTCGCCGATGTTTTTCCCTTCCTTAAATATCCACTCACCCTATTATTACTACGGTCTTCTTTTAGTATTAATAAGGTCGGGTAAGGCTTGTTCTTACTACTAGTAATAGAGTCCTTCGTACCGAGACTCTTGTCTATCTAGATATAGAGTGGCTTCGAATAGAATGTGGTAGGCGCGTAGGTATTCTTCGAATGTGGTAGGTCTTAGTATAGCCGAGTCGAACATTAAGCTTTATACTATTTTCACGTATCACTACTTCTAAAGTGTCTAGAATCAAGGAACCTTATACTAATTAGCTACCCGGTGCTTAGGCAGGTGATTATCACGAACCTAAGATAACAGAGACTTATATCTATACCGGGACAGGGCTGCCTAAATACTTAGCGCTAGTTATAGTAGGTAAGAATGAGGTAGAAGAGGTAAGAGACCTACTTATTTCAGAGAAACTTAAGATAGATATATAAAACCTAGAGAAGAAACAAAAAGAGTTAAGAGCTAGAAGTGAAAGAATAGGGAAGTACAGTCGTAGTAGATCTATAGTAGGCCTAGAATTACTAATTTCGAGTCCGACTATAACGTGACTAGTAAAGAATCTCACTAAACGGAATTTAGATCACTTATAGTAGGAGGGGGCTACAAAGGCGAAGAGAGATATAAGAATACACTTAATTTAACTTAAAAGAATAATATAAATACTATAAAGTAGGAACTCTTATATAAGGCGTCAACTACTAAAGATACTTCGCTTCCCTACGGAAGGATCCCGAACAATCGATTAGGCCGCCCCTCTACTCTCCTTCCTTCTCTACTATTAAAGAACGATATGTCTTTGCCCACAGTAACGATATAGACTCCGACTAACGTGCTACAATAGCGAAAGTCTCTGTTACTAGATAAATCTTTAATAGAAATTAGTACTTATTAGCTACTATAACGTAATAGTAGTTATATGAGTCACTTATTTCCTTAGTAATTATTATAAATTATCGGTAAGGTAGTAAAGAAGATTCTAGAGGATATTAAAACCTAATTAGTTAGGTAGTCGCTCTCTATATAAAGACTCGCTTATTTCTATATTATAGAGGGCAGTTCCTTTTAAATGTTTCTTGAGAAATACTCTCTTTACCCTACCCTAGAAACTAAATTCTAACTCCTATATAAGGCTCTTAGTACTCTTCTCTATTATATATTACATCGGACGACTAGTGTAATTTAAAGTAATTATCACATCTAAACGCGAGTGAGCTACGTACGACCAGGCCGCCTACGTAGCGGTATAATTAACGAACTAATTAATATTAAAAATTTCCGTGTATAGATTCCCCTATAACATAGATATAGCTTCCTTAACCTAGCTCACATAATTCTAGATCGGGGTAGTATCGTATAGTAGTAATGACATGTTATTTACGTTTAGTATATTACCTACGTGATAAGCGTTAATATTCGACGGAAGTTTACTAATTATAATCTTATAGAGTAGGGATCGACTACGTCGTATGTTATAAGTTTTATAGTAGGTCCATCCTCCGGAAATACCTTGTTAGGGGTAAGCGTCGTCCTATCTATAATTGTTGAATGAATCTTATATAAGATTCATTTGATTTTTTATACAACCCGTTAGCGTGGATTTGCTAAGGCGATGAGATTTATTTAGTTAGATTCATTTATTAGGATTAAGGTAAGGAGAGGGTTTTAGACGCTATAAATCGTACATGTGTTATTTTATATGTATACGATACGTGCACCGTAACGCGCTTTCTAATAAACCTATTATTTAATACAGTTACTAGGTATAGAAGTTTCGTGGTTAAGTTTTGATGGGGGAGAGTATGTGCACAGACTAGGTAAGCAGCCACCGTGCTCGCCTTAACTTTCTTACCCTCTGATTAGTCCCCTGAACCTCCTCCCCTAAGGAACACTAAAAACTCCGTCTACTACTATAAAATTTAAAATCCAACCTCCTAACTAGACTCCTTGACCTAGGTGAGAATGATGTGCCTTAGTGTACTTCTCCTGATCTAGCTCTTCTAAAAAATGAATTTTTATAATTATCTTACGTTAAAGGCTAGTAGACGCGCTACCGCGAGCCTTATAAAACTCTACTCTAACGCTTAGTAGAAGTAGGTTATATAGAATAAATTAAATTATAAGAGAAGCTATTATACAGAGTATATATCTTATAAAAGAGGAAGAGGAAAGAGAGTAGAGTAGTATAATAGTAGAGAAGTAGTATAAATAAGAAAATAAGTAGATTCACGGTTTAATAGCTAGGAAGTAGAAGGGGTAGGAGGCTCTTAAAAACAGCCCGGGCATGCCTACTAGCCGAGCGCTAGCTAGGGGCTAGTCGAAAGTATTAGTCGGAAGTACTATTATAATTACATCTAATATAGTAGAGGGATGTCGACTAATTTACATAGAGTCCTAAAGAGAGTAAACTCCCTCTTACTAATAGTACTACGGGCTATTGTTCTATCTAACTCCTTTCTAACACAGAAATTTTAAACCGCCGATAGCTCGACCCCTTTAGAGTAGAGATAGACTACTATTAGAAGCGTACTATTATCCTACTCTTAGGCGGTAACCGCTTATACTATATTAGTACTAGGATTAATCGAGGCCTTATAGGTATCTATAACTATCCTAGCCGTGAGTATAAAGGGGACGGTACCCTTAGTAGTAATAATCTCTAAGATAGCCCTACTTACGTTTATCTTAAGTCTACTAAAGATAGTATCTTAGGACTTATCGCTATAGGTAATATTCGAAGTAGTAAGAATAGAGTAAAGAAGGCTAGACACCTAACTAGAAGAGAGGCTAGAGAGAGGTGCCCTAGATAATAAAGAGACAGAGACTATAGCGGCTCGGTTTACGCTTAAGTATAGGGCCTCTTAGAAGTACTAGCCGGTAGTACTTACCTAGGTAGACTTCTATGGCCCGATTATATCGCTAGTAGCGTTAGAGTAGGTTTAGTACTTAGTAAGAAAGGCCGCGGTATTAGAAGCTAGGTTAAGTAGTTAATAGGCTAACTCTAAATAATCTAAGACCGTCGTAGTCTAGGCTACTTTCTAGACTACTATTACTTCTCTATCGTAGACTATTAATAGAGTATAGAGTACGATAGAAAGAGTCGTAGCTACGAGTGTAAGAGTCTATTAAGCGAGTTAGCTTAAGGATTTAATCGATACTAAGGTAGCCTTATAGTAAGTTATATTATAGTAAGAGGAAGTAGAATATAAACCGAGTAGCGAGAGAGATATTTAAGAAATAAGTAAAGAAGATTAGATAAGAATATTAATAGTTTATAAAGATAAAGTAGCGTCTTAAATAAAGAAATACTTAGGGAGGAGAGAAGAGTATAGAGGCGTTATAAATATAGATAGGTAGATCTAATTAAGAATAAGAAGACTATTATATATTTATCCTATACTAGCTATTATTCTACGATCTTTATATATCTTAAGAAAGAGGATTAGATACTTGTTTCTAGTATAGCCTTTCTTAGTAGTAGAGTTAATTAGTTTATATTATATAATAGACGCGAGTTAGTATTCTATTACTATAAGGTAGTCGCGCTAGGTTAAGACCTAGTCTCGTAGAAAGGATTATAGTATAGACTAAACTACCTCTATAATAATCTTAGACCTTTATCCCTACTATAAACCGTGAAAAAGAGAGGCTATGAAAGTTAACCGATTACGTGCCTATAGCCGGCTAGAGGGGTAGGGAACTAATACTTCACGCTATATATTATATGAGACCGGCCCGGCCTATATCTTTTCCTACTAACTAATACTTCTCTCGACCTCCTCTTATCTATTATTTCTCTAGCTTTAGCCTTAAACTGCTTCTCTAACGTAGACCTACTAATATCTATAGGGTAGAGGCCGTAAGACTTAGAGCGGCTTCTTAATGTTAATATACTTCTAGAGTAGTAGGTAGAATTCTTTATATTAGTTAGCTAGCTATACTTAGGGCCGCTCTATAATACTAATTTACTTCTAGAGTAGTAGGTAAGATTCTTTATATTAGTTAACTAGCTATACTTAGGGCCGCTCTATAATACTAATTTACTTCTAGAGTAGTAGGTAAGATTCTTTATATTAGTTAACTAGCTATACTAAGGGCCGCTCTATAAGGTTAATATATTTTAAGAGTAGTAGGTAGGATTCTTTATATTAGTTAACTAGCTATACTAAGGGCCGCTTCGTAAGATTAATATGTTTTAAGAGCCGTAGGTAGGATTCTTTACGTAGAATTAGAGGCTAATATTAACTTTATTACTATTTAAGCCTAGATACCTTATATAACCGCGCGATATATCTACTAAATAGAACTTAGAATATCTACGTAAAACGTCGCTCTCTTCTCTTTACCTCTAAAGTATCTACGTAGAGAGCTCTTTTAATAACCTACTTACTAGAACACCTCCTTCTATTAGCGACAACTTCTACCTATCTACGTACTACCTCTTCTATTTATACTATAGCTTCTACCTATTTAAGTACTACCCCTCTAGAGTAGCTTAATATATACTCTTATAGCTAACTACTATTCTAGATGTTCTACGAGAGAATACTACTAACTCGCTACCCTCCTTTAGATAGAGTCTAACCGGCGCCTTAATTATTAGTCTCGTGTTTACCTTTCTTCTTTTCTATACTATTATAACCCGAGCTTAGGTTTCGGTAATAATAATCCTCTCATCCGCTCGTATATTTAACTAGTCTCGCGTTAGAGACTCTCCTCTAACTAGTTCTATAGTCTATACATTTAGTCTAATATACTAAGTGTATTCGACTAAAGTGCCTAGGAATAAGATAGTGTTTCTAGTAAGCTTTACTACTATAGTATAAGTGAAAGAGTATTACCTCTCTCTCTAAGCTAACGTATTCGATACTAGGCTAGCGTCTTTCTTCGCTACTATATTCTACTATATAGTCTTTAGAAGAGTATTATATCTCGTTACCCCCCTCTTCGCTCTTAACGTAAGAAGGCTCTAGATCCCTTCTTACTAAATTATAATAATCTTTATAAGCCTAGATATTAGCTCGTTTCTTATTTAGGTTCTAGGGATTATAGTTCTCGCTAGTACTACTAACCTAGAGAAGTCTCTTAAAGACTAGACGAAGTAAGCTGAGCGAGATAAGTCTATTCTTAACCTCGAGCTTATCGTTTAGCTCCTTAGCTTTAGGATCTTCACAGTAATTAGAGGTAGGTTCGTACTCGTAGGTCGAGAGTAGACGACACTAAACCGGACTAAATAGTAGTCTTTAGCTCTCGCTATAAATATATATACGATAGTAGTTATAGTAGATAGCTCCCTAACTTTAGTTCTCTCTTACTAAGTTATCTAATAGTTTCGAGTAATCTATCGCGTTCTCGAATTTTCTAGAGCTAAGGTTAGGTAATATATTACTAAGTACGAATAGACCTATTAGGTCTTTAATACCTACCCTATAATTAGTAAGAAGCTTACTCTCTTAGACTATATTTCTAACTAAGCGAGCTATAGTAGTTTTTCTTCTTACCGCCCTACTATATCTTAGGCGATACCTACCCTCTATCTTTCTTAGCTTTCGATAGGAGAGAACGAAACCAGACCCCGAAGTAGGATCGAGAGACCGGTTCTAGGTCTCGCTAGCTCCGCTAAACCTTATTTAGAGAAGAGGAGAGAGAGAGAGAGAGAGAGAGAGAGAGAGAGAGAGGGAGAGAGAGAGAGGGGGGGAGAGAGAGAGGGGGGGGGAGAGAGAGAGGGAGAGAAAGAGACAGAGGGAGAGAAAGCGGAAGGGAGGAGGAAAGGAAGAGAAAGAGAAGATAGTATAGTCTAATATTACCTATATTATATACTTTATAGAAGCTCTTTCTCTTAGTATAGAGAGAAAGAACTTATAGACATTTTAGCTTATATACTACTTAGTATAATATCGATCCTATACTTCTAGGTTATTTAAGGTCTAGCCTCTTATACTTATATACTACTATTCTTATAATAGGTTAAACTATCGCGTATAAAATCTATTACGTAGGTCTCGCTTAGTATACCTTTATAGTATTTAACTTAATCTCTCGTAAGCTCTTATCTTCTATATAGTTTAGAATTCTTAGATAGTTCTATAATTCGATCCTTTATATCTAAGACTATTTTAGGCTATATGTCGTCGACAGTGTTACTCTTATTTAAAGGAAGCGACATAGTTAGATATAGCTAGTAGACGACTATACTATAAACTGTTATATTAGAATATTATTCTACTATAGTAGGTGAAACCCTACGCCGCTAATAAGACTATGTAAGCGGCGACCCGCGACTCTAATACTCTAGGACGCCTAGAAGGATAGTACTACCTAGTTAGTTAGTCTTATTAAGTAGCTTAAAAGACGCTCTTAGTCGTAAGAGAGAACGAGAGGGAGGTACTCTATTTAGAGGGGGTTCTACTCGAGTATAGCTTTATAGCTACACTCTCTAGTATATAGCTTCGTAGATCTTTTCTAATTAATAAACTACGAACTAGTTTCTTTCGTCTCTTCCTCTATCTTTAACTACCTACCCCTCCCTTCGTACTACGAGCTGTCGCGAACTTAGATTAGCTACGTCTCTCTTAAACCTAGCTCTATATTACTATTAACGGCGTCTAGAACATTCTCTCTACTATTCTTACGATACTATCTCTTCTTTAATAGATCTTTCGACCCTCTAGGTTTCTTCTCTCTATTACTATTCTTACTCTATCTCTTAGTTATCTTACGTATAGTTAAGCTACTCTTTATTATAGAACCTCCCCTAGTACTATTACTCTTACGTACTATACCCTTTAGGTCTAGGTAGAGAACGGCCCGTTCTTAGAGCTATAAAAAGACGTAACCTAGAAGCTTATTATTTCTAAGAAGAAAGGATAGACTCGAGAGAATATAAAGTACTTTACTAAGATAGCCTATAATAACCTACTAATATCTATAGGGTAGAGGCCGTAAGACTTAGAGCGGCTTCTTAACGTTAATATACTTCTAGAGTAGTAGGTAGAATTCTTTATATTAGTTAGCTAGCTATACTTAGGGTCGCTCTATAATACTAATATACTTCTAGAGTAGTAGGTAGAATTCTTTATATTAGTTAGCTAGCTATACTTAGGGTCGCTCTATAATACTAATATACTTCTAGAGTAGCGGGTAGGATTCTTCCTATTAGTTAGCTAGCTATACTTAGGGCCGCTCTATAATACTAATTTACTTCTAGAGTAGTAGGTAAGATTCTTTATATTAGTTAACTAGCTATACTTAGGGCCGCTCTATGACGCTAATTTACTTCTAGAGTAGCGGGTAGGATTCTTTATATTAGTTAGCTAGCTATACTAAGACCGCTTCGTGAGGTTAATATACTTTAAGAGTAGCGGGTAGAATTCTTTATATTAGTTAGCTAGCTATACTAAGGCCGCTCTATAAGGTTAATATATTTTAAGAGTAGCGGGTGAGATTCTTTATATTAGTTAGCTAGCTATACTAAGGCCGCTCCGTGAGGTTAATATGTTTTAAGAGCCGCGGGTGAGATTCTTTATATTAGTTAGCTAGCTATACTAAGGCCGCTCCGTAAGGTTAATATGTTTTAAGAGTAGCGGGTAGGATTCTTTATATTAGTTAGCTAGCTATACTAAGGGCCGCTTCGTAAGGTTAATATATTTTAAGAGCCGCGGGTAGGATTCTTTACGTAGAATCAGAGGCTGATATTAACTTTATTACTATTCGAGCCTAGGTACTCTATACGATCACGCGACATATCTACTAAATAGGACTTAGAACATCTACGTAAAACGTCGCTCCCTTCTCTTTACCTCTAAAGTATCTTCGTAGAGAGCTCTTTTAATAACCTACTTACTAGAACACCCTCTTCTATAGACGACGGCTTCTACTTATCTACGTACTACCCCTTCTATTTATACTATAGCTTCTACCTATTTAAGTACTACCCCTCTAGAGTAGCTCGATATATACTCTTATAACTAACTACTATTCTAGATGTTTCGCGAGAGAATACTACTAACTCGCCACCCTCCTTTAGATAAAGCCTAACCGGCGCCTTAATTATTAGCCTCGTGTTTACCTTTCTTCTTTCCTATACTATTATAACCCGAGCTTAGGTTTCGGTGATAATAATCCTCTTATCCGCTCGTACGTTTAACTAGTCTCGCGTTAAAGACTCTCCTCTAACTAGTCCTATAGTCTATATATTTAGTCTAATATACCGAGTATATTTAGCTAAAGTGCCTAGGAATAAGATAGCGTTTCTAGTAAGCTTTACCGCTACGGTATAAGTGAAAGAGTATTACCTCCCTCCCTAAGCTAACGTATCTAACGCTAGGCTAGCGCCTTCCTTCGCTACTACATCCTACTATATAGTCTTTAAGAGAGTATTATATCTCGTTACCCCTCTCTTCGCTCTTAATATAAGAAGGCTCTAGATCTCTTCTCGCTAAATTATAATAATCTTTGTAAGCCTAGACATTAGCTCGTTCCTCGTTTAGGTTCTAGGGATTATAGTTCTCGCTAGCGCTACTAACCTAGAGAAGTCTCTTAAAGACTAGACGAAGTAAGCCGAGCGAGACAAGTCTATTCTTAACCTCGGGCTTATCGTTCAGCTCCTTAGCTTTAGGATCTTTATAGTAATTAAGGGTAGGTTCGTACTTATAAGTCGAGGGTAGACGACACTAAACCGGACTAAATAGTAGTCTTTAGCTCTCGCCGTAAACATATACACGGCGGTAGTTATAGTAGACAGCTCCCTATCTTTAGTTCTCTCTTACTAAATTATCTAATAGTTTCGAGTAATCTATCGCGTTCTTAAATTTTCTAAAGCCGGGGTCGGGTAATATATTACTAAGTACGAATAGACCTATTAGGTCTTCGATACCTACCCTATGATTAGTAAGAAGCTCGCTCTCTTAGACTATATTTTCGACTAAGCGAGCTATAGTAGTTTTTCTTCTTACCGCCCTACTATATCCTAGGCGATACCTACCCTCTACCTTTCTTAGCTTTCGATAGGAGAGAACGAAACCAGACCCCGAAGTAGGATCGAGAGACCGGTTCTAGGTCTCGCTAGCTCCGCTAAACCTTATTTAGAGAAGAGGAGAGGGAGAGAGCGAGAGAGTAAGAGAGGGAGAGAGAGAGAGGGAGAGGGAGAGAGAGAGAGCGAGAGGGGGAGAGAGGGAGAGGGAGAGGGAGAGGGAGAGAGCGAGAGGGGGAGAGAGGGAGAGGGAGAGGGAGAGGGAGAGAGAGAGAGCGAGAGGGGGAGAGAGGGAGAGGGAGAGGAAGAGGAAGGGAGGAGGAAAGGAAGAGGAAGGGAGGAGGAAAGGAAGAGGAAGAGAGAAGGAAAGAAAGAGGAAGGGAAGATAGTATAGTCTAATATTACCTATATTATAAACTTTATAGAAGCTCTTTCTCTTAGTATAGAGAGGAAGAACTTATAGACATTTTAGTTTATATACTTCTTAGTATAATATCGATCCTATACTTCTAGGTTATTTAAGGTCTCGCCTCTTATATATATATACTACTATTTCTATAATAGGTTAAACTATCGCGTGTAAAAATCTATTACGTAGGTCTTACTTAGTATACCTTTATAGTATTTAACTTAACCTCTCGTAAGCTCTTATCTTCTATATAGTTTAGAATCCTTAGATAGTTCTATAATCCGATCTCTTATATCTAAGACTATTTTAGGCTATACGTCGTCGACGGTATTACTCTTATTTAAAGAAAGCGACATAGTAGAATATAGCTAGCGGGCGGCTATACTATAAACCGTTATATTAGAATATTATTCTACTATAGTAGGTAAAACCCTACGCCGCTAATAAGACTACGCGAGCGGCGACCCACGACTCTAATACTCTAGGACGCCTAGAAGGATAGTACTACCTAGTTAGTTAGTCTTATTAAGTAGCTTAAAAGACGCCCTTAGCCGTAAGAGAGAACGAGAGGGAGGCACTCTATTTAGAGGGAGTTCTACTCGAGTATAGCTTTATAGCTATACTCTCTAGTATATAGCTTCGTAGATCTTTTCTTATTAATAAACTATAAACTAGTCTCTTTCGTCTCTTCCTCTACCTTTAACTACCTACCCCTCCCTTCGTACTACGAGCTATCGCGGGCTTGGATTAGCTACGTCTCTCTTAAACCTAGCTCTATATTATTATTAATAGCGTCTATAACATTCTTTTAACTACTCTTACGATACTATCTCTCCTTTAATAAATATTCCGGCCCTCTAGATTTATTCTCTCTATTACGGTTCTTACTCTATCTCTAAGTTATCTTACGTACGCTCGAGCTACTCTCTATAATAGAACCTCCCCTAGTACTATTACTCTTAAGCACCGTACCCTCTAGGTCCGGGCAGGGAACAGCCCGTCCTTAGGGCTATAGATAGGCGAGACCTAAAAGCTTATTATCCCCGAGGAGGAAGGATGAGATCGAGGGACTATAAGGCGCTTCGCTAAGGTAGCCTACGTTAACCTACCTATTATAGTTACTTAGAACTAAATTTAAATAGTAGTAGCCTTATAGATCTCTAGCGTAGACTACTTTCTCTCTACTATTTCCTACGATATAGTTATTATAGCGTACCTTCGGGTAACAGGCGCGACTACTATACCCCGGTAGTAGAGAGAGGTCGAGTAACAAGACTAGGGGAGGGAGGAGGCGGCTTTATATTATACCGAAGATGAGGCTTATTTCTTATATAAGAAATCTCAGCCTATAAAGATAGAGGGGGGTTCATCCTATCTAGGGTATAACTAGGAGCGACCCTATATATATACTTATAGAAGACGAGTAAGAAATGAACGAGAGGTAGGCTACTAGGAGCCTTATAGCGAGGAGCGGGGGACTAGTATATAACCCGCCTATGAGGAGGTTATAAGAGAGCTCGGGATTTAGGTAATACGATAGTAGTTAAAGCGGGCGTTCTAGGTCCTGTCGAGATGTAACCTACTATTAATAGTATAACTTAGGAAGAGTCTACTTAGCCTTAAATATCTATATATATAGTCTTCTCCTCTTGTTTAGGGGAGTACCGAATTTAGATGTTTCGCTAAACCCCTATATATTTCCACGGGTCCCTAGCTTCACACTAGCTTCTCGTCGCTCTTCTACTCTTAGAGTAGATACGTGATTATTACGTGCCTAAGGCTTCGCCCCTCTATATTTAAGAAACTATCCCTCCTACCTCTTACCTCTACTCTTTCTACGCTTTTTATCTAGTAGTAGATCGTATAATTATAATACCTACCTCTTAGCGTCTAGTTAAACCCTCTCTCTCTACTTTTCTCTCCCTACCCTAGAAACTCTATAATATAATATATACTCTAGTTCTTACTACTTCGACCTCGCTTATAGTATACTTAGATATAGGAGAGCTCTATCTTACGCTAAGTGTCGTAAAGTGTAGTACGTAAGTTAAGAAATATTAAGCTACTACGACCTAGCTTAGACAAGTATAGACTAACCTCCTTTAGTGTTATTCGGTCGTTACGTCTAAGACGGGGGCTATTTACTATAGCTAGAACACCTTTCTCTTCTCCGGCCCCTGAATATAAGATACGATCGACTAGTAGCTTACTACTATTAGGCCGCGGAACCGCGATTATCTTACGCGGCTCGAGATAACTATAGCTCGACCTTTATAAGTATAGTAAGAGGTAAGCGGAGAACGTATTAGGGCTTCGTATAATCCTAAGCTACTATTCTCTCGTAGCTAGTATTTACCTCGACGGAGCTCGTGTAGATCTAAGAGGATAGTAGAGAGTCTTAGCCCTACTATCGAGATAGTAATTAATCGTCTACGGCGGGATCGGTTACTAGATAGGCTAGGAGTAATAATATAGGTGTTACTAGACAGTAGTCTCCTTCTCGGATTTTAGATTAGAATAGACGAGATGTCTCTATATAGTAGCTATTTTAGCCTAGACCTCTCTAATCTTATTAAGAAAGTGTCTACTCTACCTCTAAACGCTTAGGGAGGGGAGGTCACGGTACTCTAGAAAGCTCTAGTACTAGAAAGAGAATTCTAAGAATAGGAGAGTGTAAGGGTTAGGACCCTAGGGTGTACTCGGGCTAAAAGCTCTCGCTAAGCATAGACTCTCGCTAAGCACTAGCCACGAGTGGAATTCGATTTAGTTCGACGCCACTCTATCCTATTACTTCTAGAAGGTTCTAGTTACCTCTTCTTATATATATAAGACCCTATAGGAGCTACGCTTTTACGAGCTCTCTACGTACTTCTTAATTAAATTTTAGAAACTATTCCTTTTAAGTTATTTAAAGTCTAGCCTCTTATAGTAGAAGTACGTTACTCTCATCTATTACTTATAGACTAGAGTTATATACACACGATATACGTATAAGTAGATATATACTACACGTACACGTATACGTACACGTATACGTATACGTATATACACACGTATAAGTAAGTACTATAAGTAATAACGAGTAAGCCTACGACTCCTAGTAGCTAGGTAGTATAGTAAATAAAGTATAACCCTCTACTATATTAGATTAGCTAATAGTCTTTATACGAAGTTAATAAGAAACGAATACGTGATTAGAATAAGAGATCACTTAATTATAGATAGCACTTAATAGTACGCGAACCTCGGAACACTAGGAGCTATATACACCTAAAACAGGCCCTACTATAGACCTAGAAGACCTAATCCGAAAGCTAAAACACTCACTCTCTTACTCTAATTAGTTTACGGGCGAAAATGAGTCGCTATACCCTTAATTTAAAGGTATCCTAGAAGCTAAGCTTAAAATTAACACTAGAGCTATCGGGACTAAAAAGGAGCGTATTTAGTACGCTTTTAGACGACTTATAGGGAAAGCGGTAGGGCGTATATACCCTTAGATTAGCGCCGTTAAAACAACCTAGGCTTTTACACTTAAAGAGTTCCTAAAGCAGCTAGACCTTACCTTTACCGACCTATAGAAGGAGAATAAGACGCTCTCAAAAGTTAATATAATACGCTAGGGTAATAGAGACTTCCGGGACTTCTTATAAGAGTTTAAACAGACTCTTCTAGAAGCCTAGGGTTGGAAATGAGACGATCAGGTACGTAAAGGCCACCTAAGAGCCGCTATTAATCGCGAGCTTCGAGGGCACCTAATTACCTAGGAGGAGCCTACCTTATATTTAGACTATGTGACTCTATTACGTCGTATTTCCGACAACCTATAAGAAGTGAAGGTATAAGACTCCTAGCGAAAGTAAGTACGCCTAGGCGGCTATTCGAAGCCGTATAACCCATAAACCTCTACTAATATAATAGAATAAGAGCCTACGCTAGTTATAGTAGTAGTCGCTAAAAGAGGCCCTCCTAGCCAGTTATAAGAGTAGTGCGCTACTAGCGCTACCCTAGCCGAAAGGTAGAAGAGACGCGAGAAAGGCGCTTACGTACGCTACAGGAGTATATACTACTAGGTGTTAGACTACTATTTTAAACTAGCTAGCCTACCTAGACACTAAGGCTTTTAGGACGCTAAGCTAGAGAGTCGTTTACGTAAGTCGTAAGTCTCTACTTCTTTAAAGAATAAAGCCTCTACTACTAGCGCTAAGGCTATAGAGTTATAAGTGGAAGAAGTAGAAGAATAGAAAACGGACTCCGATTTAGGAAAAGAGTAACCCCTAGCTAAAGTCGCGCCTAGGGGTTATATAGAGAGTTATATAGGGTATAAAGTCGTTTTAAAAGCTCTATAGATAGCGAGTCATTTATTATATTAGTATTAGTAAATGATATTTTATTTATAAATATACTAATTAACACTAGCTACCTTTCTTATAAACTATACGACTCTCGCTTCGCCCGGAATAATAACCTAATACGCCTACCTATTACACTATAGAGGGTTATAGGGTTTAATAGAAAAGTCTCTTCGACCGTAAATAAGGTTATAGTTATTACGCTTAACCTAGATAGATATAGAGAGTCTAGGGTTTTCCTATATATCCTACCTATAGGGCACTACGATATAATCCTAGGAATACTATAGATTACGACTTAAGACGCTAGGATTAATAGATCACGTTTAGAAATAAAAATCGAAATTATAGGTACTACTATACGTAGTAAAGAGGCATTTTTTAGGCTATAAGCGAATGTAGCTATACAGGTGTCAGCTACGACACTCTATTACTAGTAGAAGAGCTAGTAGAAGCGAAAGGGCATATAAGTGTTTTCGGCTAGTATAACTAATATTACGAAGGCGCTAGCTATAAAGTAGCGTACGGATCTAGTAACTAAGCTACTAAGTCACTACCACGAGTTCCTAAGTATCTTCGACTACTAGGTAGTAGAACGACTACTACTACTACGCGGGCCAGGTACCGACTATACTATTAAACTTGAAACCATAAATAGTTAGTAGCCTAAGGTCTTATAGAGGCTATTATATAGTATGTCGTAGGACGAGCTCCTAGTACTTTAGAAGACCCTAACGGACCTACTTAATAAAGGGTTTATACACGTTAGTAATTCGCTAGTAGTAGCTCTAGTACTATTTATTAAAAAGCTAGAGGGAGGCTTACGCTTCTGTGTCGATTACCGCGGCTTAAATCGTATTATAAAGAAGGACCGCTACCTCTTACTACTTATTTATAAGACCCTATAGAACATTAGTAAAGTACGGTAGTTTACTAAACTCGATATAATCGCTACTTTTTATAAGATACGGATCGCGGAAGGCGATAAATAAAAGACTATCTTTCGGACGTACTATAGCTTATATAAATAAATAGTTACCCTATTTAGCTTAGCGAATGTATCTAGCACTTTTTAGAAGTATATTAACTAGACCCTACGCGACTACCTAGACGAATTCTACTCTACTTATATAGACGACATTTTAATATATTCGTCTAGGAGTAGGAACTAGTACCGTAAGCACGTATATTAAGTACTATAGTAACTCTAGGACGCTAGCTTACAAATCGATATTAATAAATACGAATTTAAAGTATAAGAGACTAAGTACTTAGGGTTTATTATCGAAGCTAGAAAAGGACTTAAAATGAACCTAGAAAAGGTTAAGGCTATTACTAGCTAAGAGGCACTCACTTTAGTTAAAGGCGTACGTAGCTTCCTAGGGTTCGTTAACTTTTACAGGCGCTTTATTAAAGGGTTTTTAGATCTAGTAAGACTACTTATAGAGCTTACGTATAAAGACCGGAAATTCGTATAAAACGATAGAGTAGACGTAGCCTTTTATAAGCTAAAGGATATATTTACTTTAGCCCTCGCGCTAGTCTAATTTAACTATAACAAGCCTACACGTATTAAAACCGACTCCTCTAGGTAGTATATAGGGGGTACGCTATAGTAGTTAAGCGATAAAGGCTTATAGGTGCCCTATACCTTCTTTTTAAAGAAGAATAACCTAGTGAAATATAACTATAAGATTTACGATAAGAAGATACTAGCTATCGTATACTACCTAGAAGAATAGGACGCCGAATTACGTAGTATTAAGCGGTTTAATATATATATAGACTATAAGAATCTAAAGTACTTTATAACCGTTCGAAAGCTTACGGAGCGCTAGATACACTAGTTCTTAATTCTCTCTAGGTATAACTTTTATATTATACACGTCCCTAGTAAGGAAAATGAACGCGCGAACGCCCTATTAAGGCGGGACTAGGATATACCTTAGAACGGGTCTAATAAGCGACTAGCGGACCGTAATATACAGCTACTAAAGCCTGAAATACTAGTAGTAAGCCCTATAGTTCGCGTTTCGCCTATTAGGGCTAGCCCTACTAGCCTACGAGACCATATAATAGAAGAACTACTAGACGAGCTTATAGACTGAGATTAGGCTATAGTAAACGACCCTAAGTATAATAAGGCCCTAAGTGCTATAAAGGCTAGCGCTAGGAGGTTTCCTATAGAGCTTAGCTTGAAAGTGTCTATATCTAAGTACGTAATATTAGAACAAGGTTACCTACTATTCTAGGGACGAAAATAAGTCCCTAATAGCCTTAACCTAAGGGCTCGCCTAATTTAAGTAACTCACGATATAGCGCTTTATAGACACCTAGGTAGGGAGGTTACATATACACTAGTAGCTCGCTTATTCTTCTAGCTAGGAATAGTAACTAATATCTATACGTTTATATAGAATTACGACAGTTACGGGAGGAATAAGGTATAGAGGTCTCGCCGATAGGGATTCTTAAAGCTACTACCTATACTAGATCGAATATAGTCTGAAATATCTATAGACTTTATTACGGATTTACTAGTCTCTAAAGGCTACCGAAATATAATTATAGTCACGAATCGGTTAAGTAAAGGGGTAATAGTAGATAGCCTAGAAGATATTAAAGCTAAAATAGTAGTAAAATAGTTCCTACGATAATATCTGCCCTACTACTTCCTACCTTTAGTAATTGTCTCCGACAGAGGTATATAGTTTATAAGCGCCCTATAGAAGAGGGTATGTGAGCTACTACGAATTAAGCGTAGGTTGTCTACTACCTTCTCGCTAGAGACTAATAGTACTACTAAATAAATAAACGAAGTAGTTAAAATAGTCTTACGCTAGTTTATAGACTAGGCCTAAGAGGACTAGCTTAAATAGTTACCGCTAGCTATATCTAGAATATATGAACGGGACTTAATATCTATAGATATAAGCTTATTCTTTCTATCTCACGGATAGTATTAGAGTCTACTTAAAGATATTAAATTATTAGAGGTAGATAATAGAGACTCTCTAATCGCTAAAGCTGACCGAATTATACGGAAACTAAAAGAGGTAAGAGAGTAGGCGTAAGTAGTAATAGCGGCGGCCTAAGAAGCCTAGGAGTAGGCGACTAATCGGAAGCGCGACTAGGTACCTAACTACTAGGTAGAGGATAAGGTATAGCTTAGTCTAGAGAATATTAAAATAGACAGGCCCTATAAGAAGCTAGATGCTAGGTATACGAAGTTTATAGTTATAGAGGTCGTTAGATCTTATAGCTACCGCCTAAATATATTACTAGGTATATATAATATATTTTATACTAGACTTCTACAACCCGTATACGAGACGCCGCTACTAGGATAGGTTATCGAAGAAAGCTAGCCTCCTGTAATACTCGTCGATAATATAGAAGAGTACGAGGTAGAGCGTATACTTAAGTAGAAGAAAGCTCCTAGAAGGGGTAATCGACAGAAGTACCTAGTTAAGTAGGTCGGTTATAGACATCTAACTTAGGAGCTAGAATCGGTAATAGAGGGTACTACCGCCCTAGTTAAATAGAAGGAGTATACGGCTAGGTAAAAGCGAAGAGAAGAAGGGGGGTAATGTAAGGGTTAGGACCCTAGAGTGTACTCGGGCTAAAAGCTCTCGCTAAGCACAGACTCTCGCTAAGTACTAGCCACGAGTGGAATTCGATTCAGTTCGACGCCACTCTATCCTATTACTTCTAGAAGGTTCTAGTTGCCTCTTCTTATATATATAAGACCCTATAGGAGCTACGCTTTTACGAGCTCTCTACGTACTTCTTAATTAAATTTTAGAAACTATTTCTTTTAAGTTATTTAAGGTCTGGCCTCTTATAGAGAGAGCGGTATAGGAGGTGTAAGAGATCTTAAAGATAGTAATAGAGGATGTTTTTAGGCCCCTTTGTCGTAATAGATCTACTTAGCTACTATAAAAGTGTATATAACTCGTTTTACGAAAGAAACCTCTTCTATAAGAGATATAAGCGGTAGACCCTTCGCTATACTCGTACTATCGTTTATAGGACTAGAAGGACTTAGCGAAGAGAGATATATTAGTATTTATTTATAGGAACGATAATATAGTAGTAGAGGTTCTAAGATAGTTATAATTTTTGTTTTATTTTATTATATTTTTCGTTTTATAAGAGATTATAGGCTACGTAATAAAAAGCGCGTTCTTTAATATATATTAGATAAAAGAGACTACTCTTAGATATATAGAATAGCCTCTTAGGTTAAAAGTAGCGTAACTCGAGTTTTTGTTTTCGTTCTAGGAAGTAAAGAGGTTATAAAGTTATTCTAAAATAAAGTTAGACTAACTTTATTTTATTCTCTATACCTTCTAATAGTATGAATTTACTAAGCGAGCTAACTTTATTTATTAGAGTTAGACTAAAGAGCGGTCGAAACACGCTATAAATTAAGTATATAATATTCTAGACGTACACGACACGATTTCTAGTCTAAGCTTTACGATAACTCTATTATTAAATCGACTTATATAGTATAGAAGTATTATTATTTAGGTTTAATAGAGTAGAGTAGACGTATAGACTAGGTAAGTAGAATCCTCTAATTTAAGTATAAAGTTTATATAAATATATAAGAGTACTAAAGTCTAGAATATAAAAATTAGATCGATAGCTAATAAATAGAGTAAGGGTTTAGAACGCGTTACGTCTAGAGACGTGTATTTTAGAAAGAGAGGGAAAAGAGTAGATATTAAAGAGATAACCCGCTTTATTTTACTTAACACTTATAGTAATAGAATTATTTATACATTTACTAGAGTATAGAGTAGTAGTATATACTATCTACTAATATACCGTCTTACCTAGTTAGATTTCCTACTACTTAAGTAGTTCCGACAGTTATAATATAACGAAGGGAGTATAAGAGTAAATTTCCGCTAAAGTGAGAAGAATAGTAGGATTGATTTTAGGTCGATTAGAGCTAGACAAGTTACCTATCCCCGCTCGGTAAAACCAGCTCATCCTCGAGTTAAGAGAACCTAGGACGGACGGGAAAAGATGTTTATTTCCTCTATGTTAGTATATTAGTTATTAGCGTTAAGCTATTTAGAAGTATTACTAAGAGGAGTATAGCTAGGTTAACTATCGGAAGAGAGGCCGTCAACGATAAGGCTAGGAGGGAGAAGCCCCGTGGATTTTAGTCTACTACTAGTAGTTTTTCTCTAAAGGTTCCGGGTTCGTATTTTTCGAGGTTTAAGTAGTAGGATCAAGTCCCGTAACACCGTTCAGGGGCGTGAATTTAGGGGCTATTAAGAAGAAGTTAACCTACGTAATATAATAGGCTAGTAAAGAGGAGTGTCGTTAAATCACTAAACTAGAAGTAGCCTAGGAGCCTAATCTATAGTTACGTCGAGTAGGGTAGGTAGAGTATTTAGAAGGGATTAACTATATAGAATTGTAGGTATTAGTTAGACCGGCGAAGGACGACGAGCTAGAGCTAGAAGTGTTATATAAAGCGTTTAACTAGCTAATTTAAGACGCTTAATATTATTATATTTAATAAGTAGTTAGACTAGAGACTTTATTTAAGGTAAACCGAAAGGAGGTTAATAAAGACGTTCAGATACTATTTAATAGTTAGATAAATATTACTACTATCGTATAGTATACTAGGGTATATAAGTAGTTGTTACGTTATATCTTCTAGTCTAAAGACGTTAAAGCGGAGAAGTAGCCTAGGTTTAAGTTTACTAAGAGGTAGAAGATATAGATAGAGGATGTATAGACAAACGTAAAAGAGTTTGTGTTATAGAAAGAGGAATAGGGAGAGGTAGAAAGTAGGGAAGAGGGGGGAGAGTTAGAGGAGGAGGTTTAGTAGATGAGCCGAATTTAAAGGTAGATTTTACGATTGTAGATAGTAGTATTAAACCACCTATTATAGGACGACGAGTATAAGAGCGTGTTAATTAGTAGCTTAGCCGTTTTAGGAATACGAGAGAATAGTAGGTGGTTAGATACCGAGGATTATACGCCTAAATATTTAGCTATAATTAAGTTAGCCCGGTTAATAGTAGTTTAAGAGGCGTACGAGCGACGTTAGATAGCTATTATATAGTACGAAAGCCGTAGGTTAAGTACTAAGCGAGCTTAGAAGAAAGTAAGTAGCTATTACGTTTTTACGCGAGACTTAGTCGGCGCGTTTATAACTATAGCCTATAATAACACTGATCTTAAGCCTATATAGTAGTTATATCGTAGCCGATCGTACGGGTTTAAGATTTATTATACTACTACCGCGAAGGGGAAGATCTAGTAGATCAGGGACGATGTTTTATATTCTAAGATCTAAATAAGTATAAGTTAGTTTCGTAGTATAGTTTATAGATTAGTAGGAGAGGCTTAAGAGGAGTTATTTAGGAAGCTATTAATAGTTAGAGGAGGAGTAGACTAAGAAGTAAACATAAAGTAGGTCCCGTCGATTTATTAGAACTCTATAGTCGACTAACCGTTTAAAACTAAGGTAGGATAGTCGTTTTTAGAGGACGAGCGTAACTAGTTTACTATATATAAGTAGTAGTAGTTGTACGAGCGGGTGTATAAGAAGACGTTATTAAGAGAGTAGTTTATAGATAGGGCGGGAACGTTTAAGAGGGCTACTATTACTATATATTAACGTTACGTAGAGCGGTTCTAGGAGTTATTATAGGTTTTAATACATTTATATAAGAGCTAGCTAGCTAGAGCGCTAGAGTTATTTAGTATATAGTAGAAGAATACTAAGTATAAAGGAGTTCGTAACATTTTTATTAAGGAGGGGTTAGTAGTATTTGTGGTCACGTACTATAAGAGGTATCGAAGTAGTAGTAACATTAAGATTATTTACCGGTACTTACCTAGAGAGGTAGAGGAGTTAGTAGTATATTACTTGTAGTTAGTTTTACTATTTTAGGAGAAGTTACAGTTCTAGATTACTAGAACGCCGAGTTCTAGTCTATTTATATATGGGGATAGATAGAAGAAAGAGCACCGGTAGTAGACGGGACCGAGACAGAAGTAGCCCGAGCTCCCTAAGGTAGAGGCGGTTCCTATAGAGTAGGATAGAGAGGGTTAGAAAGAGGGGGGCTAAAGCGAGAAAGCGGGAAGCTAGAGGAGGTAGTTAGCCTAACGGCTATCCCGTTTATAAACGTTAGAGCGAGTACGATAAATTTTAAAGTAAGCCGCTATACGATAGATCGAGGTAGAGAGGCTAAACATTAGTAGTTACTAGTAGATTACTATAGCTATATTCTAGTGTTATTATCGTAAAGACCGCTTTAAAGAAGAAAAGAGTAAGCTAGATAGGGGGGAGGATTAGAACGAGGATAATACTAACAGAGATAACCTATAGGACTTATAAGTAGGGTACGAAACTTACGTAGTAGGTATAATTTATACTAGGGAGTCGATAGAAGGAGACAATTCTATTATTAGCTATCGGGAGAAGTTCTATCGTATTAGCTATATATAGTATTATTTTTTAGGGTTCTTATTAGTATATTAAGAGGTAGGGATAAGTAGGAGAGCTAAGCGAAAGCGGTATATATATAAGAAAGAGATATAAGACGTATAGTTAGCGCGCTAGAAGCGATTATAAGCTATAGATATCTATCGCGAGTTAGAATAGATGTTAGAGAGTAAGACCTAGTTTCGTAGATTATAAGAGCCTATACTAGAAGCTATTATAAAGTACTAGAGCCCTATTATAGTAGTAATAAGAACGGGAGTAGGGAAGACGTTATTGTTCTAATTACTAGCTAAGAGTATAACTTCTAATACTACTATTATTATTAGCTCGCTAGTATTATTATAAGAGTATATAATCGAGCGATATTAGTAAGTAGGGATTTTATATATAAAGTAGAACCCTTAATAGTACTATTCTTCTAGTTAAATAGTTATCGTCACTCTCGAGTCTACTATTAGTAAGATATTTAAGACGTTTTTAGACCGGTTATAGGGATTACACTAGTTGAACCGGTTCGTGTTTAACGAATACTATACTATACTAGATAGTACGACCGAGTTCCAGCCCTAGGTACGATAGTTAAGCGAGTTTATAGAAAGGGGGGTGTAGATAGTTTTTTTAATCGCTATATTACTACTATAGGCCGAGCTAGAATTCATAAATATAATAAGAATAAAGGCGGAGGATGTATATATGTTCCGAGCGCCTACTACCCGTTCTAACATCGCGTACTCTATAGTAGAGTATAAGGAGAATAAGAAGGGACGAGAGGATATTACCGCGGTTTACTAGTTAGTAGAGGAGAAGTTAAAAGAGTACTCCGCTCCTATTAAAATTATCGTATATAGTAGTAGTATTATTACTACTTACGAGGTAAGCGGGGTATTAGATTATTATACGTATTACTAAGATGTTAGAGATACGACGGCTAAAGATAAGATCTAAAAGACGTGAGAGAGGGCTAATAGGCGAGTGGTAGTAGCTACGAATACATTTAAACTAGGTATTAACTAGTCTAATATTCGTGTAGTCGTTTATATTAGGCCTATTTATTAGATGTAGAATTATAGGTAGGAGAGTAGTCGAGCTAAGCGGGACGAGTAGAGAAGTGAAGCGATTATTTTAATACCTAAGAGACGACTAGAAGTGTTATAAAAGTTATAAGAATAGGCCTAGCGGTAGCTAGCTAAGTTTTATATTACTATAATAACTAAGAAGAAGAAGCGAATCGAGAGGTAGAAGGTAAAGCGATTAATAAGTAGAGCGAAGTGTTAACGGATTTATTTAAACTACGAGATAGATAGAAGGATAGATCGAGTACGATATAAGAGAGAGAAAGAGTATTATAATATATACTAGGTAAGTAATACTATAATAGACGAGTTAGAGGCGAAGTAATAAGCGTATATCTAAGAAGTATAGGAACGGTAAGAGCGAAGTACGAATAGTACTATTAATATCCTATTTAGTAGTGTCTTATTTTTCGGATTCTCTATAGTAGATTTAAAGAGTAGCGACGAACTATTTCCTAGTTCCCTCCCGCCGGGTTCGTATAGTAGTATTATTTATTACGACCTAGGGTTTAGAGTTAATTAGATTAGCTTTAGAGAACGTATCGAGTTTTAGTTCTAGTAGAGCTAGCGGTAGTAGTAGTAGTTACGAGTCTAAGGATAGAATTAGCGAGAGGGCCGTAATATATAGGATTTAGAGGACCGCTTAGATTAGTAGGTTAGAAAGTACCTATCTATAATCTAGAAGTCGAATTAGAGTTATTTCGACTTTATTTCTTATATAACCTATTAGTATAAATTTACTAAGAGGGCTATTTCGACTTTACTATTTTAACTTCTTAGAGTTACGTTTAATTAAGCTTAGATAAGACTTAAATTCGAGTATATATTAGTCTAGGTATATATAACACTAACTCTATTAAAATAATTACCTAGAGTCTATTATAGGGTAATTTATTACTACTATTATCTAGTAGTTAGATTTTTAATAGAGGAGAGTAAATATATAGGCTAGGTAAGTAAAAACCTATTCTAAGTATAATATTAAGTATAAATATATAAATAGTATAAAAGTAGAAAATTAAGTTAGATTTATTTCTATAATTACGTATAGTTTTAGACCACAAATTTAAACGCGTGAGAGAACGCGTAGAAAGGTAAGTAAAGATAAAATAGATAGAGAATAATAAGCTTAATTTATTTAATTTATATAATATTATAGATCTATTTATATATTTCCTAGTCTAGTATATAGTAGTATATTTCGAATATTATTATAGTATATTATTAAGCTATATCGATACCTATTTAAAAGATAAAGATAAGTATAATATACTACTAGAAGAGCGGACGCGTATTATTTAAGAAATCTAAACTATTAAAGGGTTAATTATAGATCGAGTAGAGTTAAATAGATTAGAGTTTCTATTAGTAAGTAACCCTCTCATCCTCGAGTTATAGCTACTAAGAATAGATAGAATATAGTATTAATTATAAGATAAGAACTATAAACTATATCGGTTTATTAGTTACTATAAAGACTAGATCCGAAAGTATTACTAAAAGAAGTACGATTAAAAGAATAAGTAGAAGAGTAGACTAAAGGTAGGAATAGAGGTATAGTTCTTATAGAGAAGAGAAGTCTATTACTAGTATTTTTTCGTCCGTAGACTAGGTGCCTAGTTTTTTAAGGTTTAAGTAGTAGTATCTAGTTAAGTAATACTATCCGAGGATTTTAATTTAGAGGCTATTAAGAAGGAGTTAGAACAGGCTATAAAGTAAGTAGAAGAGAAGGAACGTTATTAGATCACTAAACTAGAAGAATCTAGAGAACTAAATTTATAGTTACGTCGAGTTAAGTAGCTAAGATATTTAGAAGGATTCGATAGAAAAGTGTTAAGAGGATTAGTCGTACTAGTTAATAAGAACGAGCTAGAGTTATAGATATTATATAAGGTATTCGATTAGTTAATTTAGGATATATAGTATTATACTATTAAGGAAGTAGTTAGAACGAAAGTATTATTTAAGGTAAATAAGAAAGAGATAAATAAGAAGAGTTAGATACCGTTTAATAGTTAGATAGATATTACTATAGTTAAGACATATACGAAAGTAGATAGGTAGTTATTACGTTATATATTTTAGACTAAAGATATTAAGCCTAAGAAGCGGCCGGTATATAAGTTAACGAAAAGATAGTAGATATATATTAAAGATATATAGACTAGTATTAAGGAATTCGTATAGTAGAAGAAGAAGTAGGCGGGAGATTTAGAACGTAGAAATAGAGAAGAGAAAGAAGAAGAATTAGACGAGGAGATCGAATAAATAGACCGGATCTAGTAGAAGATTTACGGTTATAGATAGTATTATTTAACTAGCTATTATAGGACAATAAGTATAAGAGCGTTATAATTAGTAGGTTAGTTGTTTTAGAAATACGAGAAGATAATAGATAGTTAGATATAGAGAATTACACGCCTAAATATTCGGTCGTAATTAAGTTAGCCCGGTTAATAGTAGTCTAGGAGGCGTACGAACGTCGACAGAAGACTATTACGTAGTACGAGAACCGTAGTTTAAGTACGAAGAAAGCTAGAAAGAAAGTATTAAGCTATTATATTTTAACACGAGGTTTAGTTTACGCGTTTATAACTATAGCCTATAATAGTAAGAATCCTATACTTATATAGTAGTTATACTATAGTCGGTTATATAGATTTAAGATTTAGTATACTACTACCGCTAAAGGGAAGGTTTAGTAGATTAGAGATAACATTTTATATTTATATATAAGGTTTAGTATAATAAAGTTCTATAGTATAGCTTATAGGTTAGTTAGAGAGGCTAGAGAGAAGTTATTTAGAAAGTTAATAATAGTAAATGTTATAGAGTTAAAGGAACTAGAGGCTAAGTACGTGTAGTACGTAACACGTACGTACTAGTATCTTATATTTAAGCTTCCGTTCCTCTAGAACTCTCTTCTCTCCTCACTTTATTATTCGCTTAATATAGTAGTTTCCGTTTAACTTCGTATTTATTATAGTAAGTAGTAGTTTACTCTATATAGTTATATTATAATAAAGTTACCTCTTCGCCTAGAAAGGCCTACTATAATATCTCACTTTATTTATTTATTTATTTTTATCTTTTTTCACGTTATATATTACTAAACGTAGTATATATTATATGTCTCTAAACGATAGCTATATAAACCCCTCTCTTAAACGCTCGCGAAAGACGTTATAGAGGTAGAGGTCGAGGTAGAGCCTCCTCTACTCACACGCCTATATAAACCGTTAGAGCCTTAATTACTATCTAGCCGATAGATAATAAATCTCTTCTCGAAGAATAATTCTAGAACGAGTAACGTAGCGAAAGCTCTCTTCTCTCGCTACTACTAATTACTTCTATATAGTACGACTAGATTATAACGAGACTTAACTCTCTTAGCTAGGATAATACTTAATTATGTATAGCTATCTAAGTATATAATACTATCTCTACTATTAAGAAAGGTAGAGTAATTACTAGACGTACACGTTAGTAGAATACCCTAAGAAGTTCTTTATATATCTCTATAGACTAGAACCGTTAATCTAGATCTCTACGACGAGCTAGGGTAAGCTCTCTCTTAAGCTCTAGTATTCGAAACGCGAGGCTTAGCGCTAAGGTTAAGGACGTGCCCTAATTAGACGACGGAAACAACCCTTTCTTACTTTAGTAGTAACTCCTACTTAGAAGTAAACTAGTAGTAAACTCAGACTACTTTACTAGCGAATTAGATAAGAAAACATATGTGTTTACTTATATAACTAGTAAGGTAGCTACCTTACTTAAGACAGCTATAATAGTAGAAGATAACCTAGAAGACGACTTCCTAGATTAGGAATCTATAATTAAATACCTGGTCACTAGCCTTCGAAACCTACACGAGAAAGTTAATATAAGATATAAATATAAATACCTTAGAATGAAATTAGACGACTTATTCTTCGACTTTAAGCTTAAGTTCTTATAGTACGCTACTTAAGGTAGGATCGCTAAATTAGAGTAAAAGGATAACCTATACGAGAAGCTTACTAAGCCTCTATAGGACGAAATACGTATCGAGGTCTAAAAGATAAGAGACTTTAATAACTTCGCTGACCTTACTTCTAGAACCGACGTAAGGCTTAAGCGAGACAGAGCGAGAGCCTAGGCTATAATCGAAACTAAGAGTCGTACTAAGCTTAGACGTTCTATTACTCCTCTCTTACTTCCGACTACGCCACAAGCTAAGACTAGTACTACACCCCTCTTATCTCGTTACTTAACTTCTATAAAGTAAATTATTAAAAGACGTAAGACTATAGTCTCTCCGTCTAATATTACTTACTATAATTATAGAAAATCAGGTTATATACGCCCTAAATACTCTTACCCTAAGTAAGATATAGACCTTAAAATTATTATAAAATAGGAGGAAGAAAGCGAGTTAGGAGAAGACGACGAGCTGTAAGGAAATAAAAGCGTCTAAGAGAAGACTTCTTTTTAGACGAGTTAGTTAATTTAGCTAAGCTAGATCTACAGTAGTTAATAGGTGGAAAGTATATAACTATTTTATGTAACTTATCTATAAATAGATACGTACTTTCTTTATAAGTACTTATTAACTCTAGAGTAAATAAATTCGCATTTATTAACTAAACTATAGTAGTTAACTAGGCTAAATTCCTAGGAATTAAAGCTTAACGACTACTATGCCCTGTCTCTATCTTAGGATATAATAAACAAAGCGGAGTAAGTATCTCTCACGTTCTTCGTCTATATCTTATAATTAATAAACGACGACAATTAAACCTATTATTTATAATTACCCTCTTAGGCTCTTACTAAGTAATCCTAGGACGAAAATAGCTTAAGTACTTTAGGATTACACTCGATTATTAAGCTAGACGCTTAACTTAGCCCCTAGAGTACTACGCGACAACTCTCTAGCTATAGAACGAGATAATTATCCCGTAAGTAGTAATTGTACTAAAACGACTAGTACCTTCCTACTAAGTCGATATAGTTAGAAGAGATAAAGTAATATTAAAAGAAGAGAAGCGACGATAAGACGAACGAGTTATAAGTACTACAATTAGTCGATTACCTTCGCCTACTTCGCCTACTTCGTCTACTTCGTCTCCGCTACTAAATAAATAGTTAGAAGTTATTATAGAAGAGGTAACACCTCTAATAAAGTAACTCCGCCAGTTTAAGCCGTAGCTTTAAAGACGTGTAACTTATAAGTTAGAGCTTCGGAAATCTCTATACTAGATAAACGACAGGCTCTAAGACAAGTAACGAGCTTAGGATCTAGCTCTCTCGCGCTCGCCTAAGCCGCTATAGAAGCTCTAACTATATTTAGCTACTACTCTAGACATTTCTCTAATTTCTAGTTACGCTATACACCTAAATAGTTAATAGACCGATAATAAGCTCTTCTCTATAAGCCTATACGAGATAGACTATATTCTTAACTAAAACTCGGCCTCTCTAGGAACAGTAGGCCAGGAAGACCTACACTAGCTACTAAAGACCTATTCATAGTTTATAGACGTGTTTTCTAAGTTAGTCTTAGACTAGCTTCTGTTATATCGCTCGTACGACCATAAAATCGCTCTAGAAGCCGACGAAAAGTAGCTTTTATATAGTCCGCTATATAAAATAAGCGTACGAGAGCTCGAAGTAATAAAATAGTATCTACTTAAAAACCTAGACAAGAGATTTATTAAGGTAAGCTAGGCACCCTTCGCTACTTCTATACTCTTTATTAAGAAACTAAATAGTAGCTTACGATTCTATATTAACTACCGTAAGCTTAACGCTTTAAGCCGTAAGGACTAATACCCTCTACCCTTAATAGATAAGACTCTAGTGTAAATTTCTAGGGCTAAGATCTTTACAAAACTCGACATTCGCTAGGTATTCTACTAGATACGAATAGACCCTAACTTAGAGGAGTTAACGACCTTCTATATAAGATATAGCGCCTATAAATATAAGGTTCTTCTATTTAGACTTATAAATAGGCCTACTACGTACTAGAGATATATAAATAACGTTCTATTCGACTACCTAGACGACTTCTATACTACCTACCTTAACGACATTCTTATCTATTCGAACGATCCTCTAGAACACGAAATACACGTTAAGCTAGTACTATAAAGACTACGTGACGCGGGTTTATAGGCCGATATTAA
>MU251679.1:0-43406 GCA_019669835.1 Amylocarpus encephaloides
ATTTATAGAGTAAAGCGGCGAGTTCTATGAGTTTCTACGAGCTGACCGCCATACAGGGGGTGGCCGAGTCCCACTTGGAACCCCCTTCCGTACAATTTGATCGATTTTCGGTTATATGATGATTTAGTCTCAAGAAGGATGCCACTTATATGCTGCGTATGACCTTATCATGAGCCCATACTCTTGATTCGCACAATTTAACCTATTTGCTTGTGTATGATGATTTAGTCTTACGAAGGATGGCACTTGTATGCGGTTATATATCTACTTCAAACTAGTGAAATTTAAAATAAGATATCGATATCTGTGTTTGATATAGATTCTGGCCGTAAACTACCTATTTTGATATTATCTCAGAGCGTAGCGAACTAAGGCCTCCACGGCAGTGGCCCACCGGGAGGGGCCTTCGATAATCTACTGCGTTTGACGTATCCATCCTAAAAGGGACGGAGCACGTATTATGATAATCTAGCCTTAAGAAGAATGCCACTTATATGCTACTTATATGATGATTTATTAGTCTCGAGAAGGACGCCAACTTGTATGCTGCTTATCAACTTTTCATGGGCCTATAAGGTTACTCTTAGCACAAATTAACCTATTTTCGGTTGTCTTATGATTTGGTTTTCAAGGGGACACACTCTTCGTACCGTCTCATCTTAGCTGCTGAATGAGCGGAATACAGCGCTAAAGTAAAGTACTCGAGTACAGGTCAGGTGACCCAAGTCAGGTGACTCGTCACAGCCTTGTCACACTGTTGTGGCCCAGATGAGCGAGTAAGATGCCACAAGGATCGAGGCATTGGCTGGCTGAGTTCTTCTTCCCTTAAAATCTCAAGATGACCGACATAAAACGCTGCGTGCGTCCCTTGGACCACCGGGACGGATACACTTCGTTCTCCATCCACGATTCTGGTCCCTAGCTAGGCACTGCTTTCTCCACGATGTCCTACGCATCCGACCTTTACTCCCCAGATGAGGGTGGGTGACCCAGCCGTACGAGTAGTCCGACTTTGAGTCCCGTACGAGTCAACCTAGAGCCAGATGCAGAGCTGGCACGTCAAGCCGAGGAGACTGATTCCTACTATTACGACCAGGATTACGTCGCGCAGAATGAACGGATTGATGGAGAGCTTGATGAGGATGACCTCGGAGATAAGTCAAGAGACTCAAGAGAGGATGGGACCAACTCACAGACAAAAGGACCTGTTCCATCTGCTCCCCCCTTATTTACGCCCGAGCCTCATGAGTCGCATCTCCAACCATATGAACTCCCCCCAATCATCTATCGATCGCAGAGTCCCATGCTGCCCTCAATCACCGACCAACTTAGGGGCACTAGACATCTCGCTGAGGTCGATGCGAACGACACTCCATTTGAGTATTCGACAACTACTCCGCGCCCGTCGCAATCCGATAGTCATTTCAATTTCATGCCACCATGGAGAGGATCCACACCAGTGACGACAATAGGCAGCATGAGTCTTGATGGCCTTTTAAAACCACCCACCTCTCCTGCCTACACTATCCAGCCTTTCCGGACAGAGTATCTTTTGAACACTCATGCCAATGTTCACAGTTCGAACCACCCTCACTATTGCCCTGTGAAAGGCTGTCCACGTAGTGAAGGTGGCAAAGGCTTCAAAAGGAAGAATAAGATGTTCAGACATTCGCTTGGCCACGGCAACCCAGGCTGCTTTTGTCCCCTTTGTCCGGACAGGGAGTACAAATTCGATAGGCCAAACGATCTTAAAAGGTTAGTTGTACCCTCGGATTGTAACTCGTGCTACTTTGAAGTCAGCTCTAACGAGGTTTCAGGCATGTTCGTGGTCATCATGTTGACAAAGACAAGGATGTCACACAGTTAATCGAAGTCTTGTCGTCGGGGCAGGAAGTGACGCGGAGAGGGAGAAGACGTCCTGGTAGTGATGATGCTACCCAATCCGAGTCTCGCGAGTCTAGCGAGTCTAGCGAGGACGATGGAGGGGAGAACTTCGTAAAAACCGCCAGTGTCAACGTAAACGCAGAGGAGAATGGAGACGACGACTTGACGGCAGCTCTAGGGCACGAGGTCAAAATGATGCCGATTTTCTGGCCAAGTGGAACGACAACATTTGATCAACTTCATACGCCCGGACCGAACGAGGATGTGGAAATACATTCGGCTCACGCGGAATCTCTAAGGGTGACTGAAGAGGAAAGACTGAATTCGTTCGAACTAGGCGGCCCTGCTACAGACTCCGGCTACGCATCAATGGGCAGGAGTGAAGATGCGAGCAAAGACAATGATCAGGATGATGCCCGAACGGTGTGCACTGATGACCAGGAGCTAGAAGTTCCCGAAGATGTCAAAAAGAGGCTCGTTGCTGTTTTCTCTGGCGAATTGATCCGTCAACTTCAAGAATTCATCGGCACAGGGAATGGGAGAGATGCAATTCGCAACTCACTTGAAGGCCTGCTGAAAGAATACTCACTTAGACTTCGAATAGGCGCCTGCGCTGGTGAACAAGAGCGTGCCACCACATTCGTTCGCCATTATAGATGGTAAGAATTATTTCCCAGGCTCTTCTCACACTACCAGCCTAATAAGTTGGTTGGGCAATTTTGGCGTGGACTCCGGCCAAGGAGAATCTTGAGACTTTGGGGAAGTATTGTGTGATTGGTATCCCGATGATTTGGAAAAATGGAGGCACCAATACCTCCCCTTTGTGAAACTCGGCGCGTTGGAAATCTTTGCTATGCTTTACTAACTTAACGTTATTAGTCGTATCGCAAACCTAATTGCCAATTCAATAGAATTTTTTTCCGCCGCTCATGAAGAGGCTGTCAACGATGAGGAAGGAGAGAGTGGCATGAAGAAACAAGCCGTTATTACTTTAGCTGAAAAGATGAATCTTTGGAATACCGAAAAGCTAGCAGAGGGCGAAGAAAAAATTATGCTGGAAAGGGAAGGTGGCAATATCATGGATGAGGAGTCGTTTTGTTCGGAAACCGAGATCCCAGATTTAGGAAGACGAGATGATCGTGTTGCGTTGGATCAAGGCGAAATACTCGACGAAGACGAGGACGAGGACTATGCTGTCACACATTTTCCAGAAGCATGGCAATTTCTCACCAGCAGTCATGCTTACGTTTGGCTCCTAGCTAGATTGAAAACAGAGATGTTGCTCACAAAGAGCGATGGCACACCAGCAGATACCATCAGACGAGATATCATGAAAGGGTTGGCTTCCCGGCTAAGGAAACACGGGTATGGCCAGACAATGAGCAAGGCCAGATTCCAACTTTCCTGGAGTCTACCTCGGTTCCTCATGCAGCAATACCCGGAGGAGCGAGTTCCCAGACTGGATTCTCTTATCACCATAATAGCATCTGGGGAGGATGTACAAGCTTTGACTTGTGCACAATATATGAGTCAAGTTTGGCCGATTACAGGTCCCGAGACTTTGGTTGCTGTACAAGGAGCATTGGATAAGGGGCCGGGTCAATCATTTAAAGGTGGTTGAAACATTCCACCTCCAATGCTGTGACCAGAGCTAACATCATTCTAAATAGCCGTTATGACGGACAAGACTCGAATTACCTTGGAGATCAATGACTCCACGGTATCTGCTATTGTAAAGGGTACGGACCCAGCAATCGCCGAAATTGGTCAACAACTGGCATGGCTAGGCGCTGCTCTACGTCCATCACCTTCTGATAAGATGGCATATTCCACACCTAGATTGGTTCTTTCAACTACGGTTGAGCTAACCTTCGCCCTTGAGTTTCAAGTCACTGAATTCATCCACCGAGAATCTCAACAAAATGGATCTTGCTGGCGTCCCCTCTTTAGGAACTCAGTCATCGTGGATGGGTATCCTATTCTAGCGAGAGCTAATGGGGAGAAAGGCCTAGAGATTGCCCTGAATATGATGGCAGAGCTTGGACAGGCCTCTCGGGCAACCAATTTTGACGGAGGTCTTGTGATAAAAGGACATTCAACGATGTTTTGCCCTACTCAGCGGATCAAGAACTCTGTTCTATGGCACTATCTATTCAACCACGACGGGAGTAGAATGTCATACCTCTCTTCCGAAAATCTTGCTGGGGGCCGTGCTTCAATACACGATGTCGATACTGTGTGTTTGGAGTACTCGCGCAATTTCCTTGGCTGGACTTCATCCACCGATATCTATACTGGTGAGTTCGAAAGCTTATGTGCCGTGTCCCTTGCTTTCAGGATCTCCGTCAAAAAGACATGGACGTGAGAGGTTTCAAGACCAAATGGAGTAGGGAGCTGCCCAATCATTCATATTCTTTGAATGCTGGGATTTTCCAAAGCAATGCGCACGGCTGTGTATTTTCTTGGCCGATGCTGACATGCAAACAGGCACAGAAAATGTGAAGTACGAGAAGATAGACTGGGCCGGCTCCAGCTTCGCATCAGCTGGACTTGCTTTCGAAAAATGCTCTGTCGTTGCAGGAAACTTCATCAACGGTGGCGCCTCATTCATGAAAGGCAACCAAGACATCCCAATTCACCTCTCTCACACCCGAGCGCCGTATTTCCTTAAGATTCACCATGCAGGGAACATCAACGTGGTTCTTTATGATGTGAAGGATCGACGAGGGTGGATGGTCGACGGTGCTTCTGCCCTACTTCATCTAACACGCACGCAGCTTTCTTCTAGCCCGTATTCCGAAAGTCAATCCTTGAGACTCGAGGACTTCCAGCACGCCAATCCCAGCGATGGATCATCTGCGGCCAAAGTCGCGTTGTTGAATCCCAAAAATCGAAGTCTATTGCTTTCCGACGAGTGGACCTACCAAGACCTCGTCGAATCAACATTCCACATCCTGGAGCAGATTCAAGATAACCAGGTTAGAATGATGAGCAGCTCGGCCATTAATCTACGGTTCTCGCCTCGCGACAAACTACTCGGTTTTGGTTTCAAGGATATTGTCAAGGGTCAGAATATTCTGTATCCACGGGTTGCCACATTGAAAGCAAGCGGTCGAGGATGGGTGGACTTGACTAGAAGTATCAATGCAATCACGCTCATTGGGAAGGGGTTTGGGGAACTTATACGGCCAGCGGTAGATTCGAATAAGCTTTGCAGGTACTGGAGCCACGTGCCCACTGGGAGAGACTATCTCGTCACATGTATATCGACGCTGAAAGCAATCGCCTGCCAACATGGAGATTGCGAGTCGGATCCTTTGGAATTGGCAGACGGAATCTACTGGCACAAACCGGACAAGCTTTTCCACTCGTGCGATTGTAAAAGGGGGGGTTCGAAGTCGGGTTGTGAACGGGTACAGGTTCTTTTGCACCCAGTATCTGTTGGGCCAAAGAAACATCCGGAGCCGTTTGAGTACATCCGGGGCGCCGTCATCTTCGGTCGTAGTAGAAGATTTCGATGGATGTATCCTAACAAAGGAGAGCCTATTGAGGGCGGAGAATCCGATTCGGAACCAGAGAAAGGGGGTGAGTTCCTCGACAGCGGGATAGGAGAGAGTAGCACCTCGACATCGGAGCCTGACCATTCAACAAACATGAACACTTCACCTCTAGAAATCTCCATAGAGCCATCCGAAACCAATGACACAACGATGTCAGGAGGTATATCGGACAACAAGCGCGCCAACATCACAAGTTGTACGATTTCGAATTCACTTGAAGATCATGTTATTGATAGGATTGTCGTATCAGGTTTCGAGACGTCGAGTGCAGGGACACCCAAGAGCTTCCAGGTCATCTCACGAGGGGTCAAGAGAACGCTGGACAGGGTGAAAGATACGGCACCTCAGATGTTCTCCAGAAAGAAGCAGCATACTGCTGGTATGGTAGCTCAAGCTGAATTGGACCTCGATGCAGAGGGCACGGAATTGGGAGTACTCCCTAAGAGTTCAGCCTCTTATCCGAAAAGACCAACCCCTTTGCTTCCGGTAGACGAATGATGCCAGACCGATTTCAGAGACTGGCATCCACTACGCCTTTTCTACCTCCGCTCTTAATTGAAGTCGTCGAGACGACTCAAAATACCAGGAATGGAGGCATTGCCCAGTACAAACTGATGCCTGCTTAGCCATTTCCAGGTGGATGCCATGAACAAGAAATCACCCGTCAACAGCCACGAGACCCGAGCCTTCCCTTCTAGGAAATAGTTGACAATGAGTGATTTGCAAAAGGATCGGGAGAACAGCTCGGAATGCGTATTCTAAACAAGCTTGCCAGACACCCCTAGAGACGCGCCAAGGATCGGATGTCAAGAGCACAGGCTGAATGGGTCAAGGAGTCGTGGTCTGCCAGCATTTAGTAAAAGAGGCCAGAACCGTGGAGCAGGCGCTGCCTGAGCGTGAGGCCTCGGTTGTGTTCGAATACATTTCTCTCCCTAGCAGGGACAGAACACAAAATCGTATCTTGCCATGGAGTGTCTCAGCGACGAGACAACCGTCCATGTCGTCGAGGAAGAGAGTTATTAGCGTGGAGATTGGAGGGAGGGGAATCTCCGCAACTGGAGATTGGCACTCGGTCACGTACTCGCCTACTTCGATACTTGCCCCTCAAAAGGTGGGGAAAAACTTTTACATATTTTACTTGATTACATTAAAAGGTAGACTTTACATGATTTGGTGTTGAGTGCGACAGTGGAGTTTGTGACGGAGGAGAGGGCAGTGAGTATTGCTGCGCCATCGGCAAGGACGCTGGTTGCGAATACTGCGACGGGGAGGAGGGAAAATCGCATGTTTGTCTTGGTAGTGCTGAGTGCTGGATAGCGAGACTTGATGCTTGTCTAATAAAGATTCGAGGGAGTGAGATATCGTGGTGCTTTTGTGACATATCATATGCCAGATAGTTCACATAGGCATCATCCATAGATCTCCGACGTGCCTCGGACAAGATTTTTCATCGGCTTATCCCTATTCATCGGTCAACCCCGTATCTATTAGAATATATGATATCGTATTGGCCGGTTCCCCTCAAAATGGGGATTTCAGCTCGAGTCTCCTGACCTATTCCATCTCCAAGTCCGACAAGAGGTTCTGCTCACCTGGCGGCAGCACCCATGGTCGGCTAAAGCCCCCTGGATTGCACCCCTGGATTCGCCTCTTCGAATGTACGACTTATAAGGATCAACTGTCCATCGGGCGCCAACACGAAAAGGGTTACCCAGTCGAGATATAAACACGAGAGATGTCAGGAACGAGACACAAGAATGCAGAGATGGGGGGAATGCCAGCTCGTTCTCCCGACCGTGGTGCCTTTCCCAAGACTAGTTGTGGGGGCATGTGAACTTGAGATCTGCTCTTGTCTTCTATGAGGTAGGTGGTGAGAAGTAGAAAGCATGACGAAAGGAAAGTCGACGGCAAGAAGAAACATGTCGCGGCTATGTGAACTCATTGAAGCACTCGCTCCATGACTGAGGGCATGTTAGTATATTTGGTGGCTATCTAAATCTCTATACATATTAATTGTACAGTAAAATGTCGTGATTCGCCTTTTTTTCGCGGAGTCACAAATCGAGACAGATGTCGTGGGCACTTTCGCTTGACCCTTTGCGCTATCTAGCCAAAGACTCCTCACATCTTCCTCCATGGCCCAGGAATAATGCCATTGCGCTTTTTGTCGTATTTATCACTCAAAGCACGAAGAGCAGTCTCCTTCTTCTGGGCCCAAGTTCTCATTTGTGCATAGGCGGCGAGACCAAACAAGACGGTACTCCAGCTCTTAGTGACGAGGGCTATTCCAGTCCAAGCCACCATCTCAAAAGAATAGTTGGGGCATGTCACGGCGCCGAAACCAAAGCCCTTTGGAATTCCCCTCTCTGTTCCACCGGGTTTACGCAGTTTGCTTAAAACAACATGTGCATGGAGGTTGGCAAGTTCTCCGAAGACGTAGAGCACGAGACCAGCCATGTTCAGATAATCCATGGCCCCGGATGATTTTGCGGTATAGGATGTAGGCGAATAGATCCAATATGCGAGGTTGAGACCAGACAGGAACCAGTAATGGGCGGAGTTCTTGAAGATATTGAAGACCGGCATGGTTGCTAAAGAGAATCGATGGACGAAGAGCGTTTCGTACTCGCGTTTGAGGAAGTGTAGCACAATCATGGCCATACTGAGGTATTGCGAGGTGGAAAGTGGGCCAGCATTGCTGTACACGTAGGGCCGTATGGCGAGGAACGAGAGGTGGATAAGGATCGGACCCAGATATTCGATAATAAAGACAGTCGTCCAGGAAGCTTGTGGGCCTGTTAAACCGAGCAGTTAGCACAGAACCACACACATATGAGAATTTGCATACCAAGATCTCTGACTATTATCTCTCGCCCTGCCATTATTTCCTTGTGCTGGCTGACAAGCGCCTTTCTATCACTCAAAAGCCTCTTCTTCTCAGGATCGGAGAGCCCCAATCTCTCCGGATTGATCCCAGCCTGGGCACCCAGCCTATCCTTGACATCCTGGACTGTCGTAGCATCTGTGATCTCGATATTCGCTGGTAGTCGTTTAATTGGCTTGCGAGGGGCTGGCAGAAATGGTGTTAGCTGTGGCAGGGCATCGTGGTTGGGAGACGCATACAACGACTCGAGACCTTGATCGTGACCGGAGCGGCCATCTCGAGCGTATTTGGAGGGCTACAAGCAACCGAGGATGCAGAAGATGGAGTTGGGATCGACAGGAGGTCGATTGCTTAGCTTTCTGGTTCTTAGCTTTCTGGTTGTCGTCGCTCGCTGCTAGCTCTGTTGGCCTTTTCTTAACTTCGTAATGCCTCGAAGAATCTTGGGACCTCGGCAGAGCCACTGCACGTGACCACAAATTATCTTCGTCTTCGCTCCTCTCGCTCCAACATCCATCAACAACCCATCAACATGATAATACCAAGAGCTTGAAATGAACTTCAATTCGATACACCCCAAATGATTGCAATGACATTTGGCTACAACCTGGCAACTCCAACAGGATGCTCACGTTTCTACTCGTAGCCTGAGCTCTAACCAACCAGAGACACACTTTCATTTGGCCATGCGTCTCCTCCCAGCGCCTCTGTCAGAATTCGCTTTCACCATTTATCATACTGAGGAAGATAGGTAGAATAGAAATCTAAACATAGCCAACCATCTTCATTCAACGACTCTCCCACAAGACATTTCATGCGGAGGCCAAGGAGAACACCATTGCCTTCCAGCGCAAATCGATCTGAAATCTGTGCTTCTAGACTATATCGCTCTCCGGCATCTCATTCTATTTTGACGATGCACATTTCTAGTCGGTTCCACAAAATTGCGGCAGAAGAGCTTCAGGCCAGCCTCTTGGCTCGTGGATCTCCCGTTCTCGGCTATCTCTCATATAAATTGCATAACCCCTGAGAGACACCCCGCGACATATCTAGAAAGTCTTCTGATGCTTCGGGCTGGGGGGGGCGGGTTACATTGAGCCACCAGGGGATAGACGGGGATGATTGCAGCAAGGTATCTTCCCCGCAATTCTTCAGTCACTGCTTTAAATGCAATCCGCCGTCTGAACTGGGAGTTTCTTGAAACGATGATTCTTTGGGTTTTTTTGGGGTCCAGACTGTTGACAAAGCCTCCAAAATGCATCTCTTTCTCCTTTTTCTGGGCCTTTCGCCCGCTCTTGCACAAACTGGTAGTCCCAGAACTATCATCCCATTAAACTGCTTCGACCCAGCAGTATTCACTACATACTTCAATACCCTCTACCCTTGGGGTAGCGACCATAATGGCGCCGCTCGCATGGCTACCACTCATCTTTCCCTCAAGAACAACGCTGCAACGATAACGGCACAGCCAGTCAAAGGCCAGAAAGATGCTATCCACGGCGGCAGGAATATTCCTATCCACTACCTTGCCAGTGCCTTCAATGCCAAGCAACACTTTGCCGTTGCTGCCAAAGGAGGCTTTGATTTCACTGCAGAGTTTCAAGCCCCAGTAGCGAAGGGAACCTGGCCTGCGTTCTGGCTGACCTATGTGGATGGATGGCCACCGGAGATTGATCTGGCGGAGTGGAAAGGGAGTGGAAAGATCAGCTTCAATACGTTCAATACGAGTTCCATCGTTTCCTCGAAGGACGTTGCATATCCGAATCCAGGTGGCTGGCATAAGATAAAGACCGAGTTGAGAGATCTGAATGGGAAGGATGTGCAGACGAAGTTTTATATGGACGGGACGCTAGTCACTACACAGGTCGGGAAGGGGTACATTGGCAAGGCGCAGTACCTGTAAGTACCCACGATCTTGTGCCCTTCGCAGCTTCTGTGCCTCTGAAAGCAAGTTTCCAGTGCCGTTTGACTAACTGACCTTGGTAGCATTGTTAACCTTCAAATGGAAGGATCTTCGGGTTCGCCTGGCCCAGCCGGAAGTAAGTTGCCATCCGTATATTTTCCCGCAACCAATGCGGTTCTAATCTCATGAATAGACACTACCTACTCAATCCGGAACTTGGAGGTCTTAAGTTATAACCCATAAGCACTTGCAATAAACAAATATATGGCATCAAGTAATCTACTGCAACCCTGGCTTCTAAAAGTCTGTAGGGCCATACACGATACGCGCCGGGATCCTTGTTATTCCTTGAGGCCCTCTTCTGTACAATACCAATGGTAATTACGATGTGCTTTTGAGTCTGTGGACTTCGCTGTGACATTGTTTTGGTCAATCGTATCTTGGCCGCACAACTCTCCACTTACAATTTAAAGCTTGATCGCTTACCAAGCTCTCGGAGCTCGCGTTTCCCTGGCTTATTAGTGTCCGTCCTCAAATCCTCTATTATTCTCTATTATCCGATACATCTTCTGCATACAGCTTCTGCTCCGTGATCTTTGGGGGGACCGAGCTTACGTTGATATAAACCGTCAAATTGCCTTAGATGTCGTGATGTGGTATCCAAACCTGTCTTTCCCGCTTTCAGCATCCTAACATAGCGAGATTTCACGGCCTCTGTTTGTGTTTCCGTTCGAACGCCACTTCCTAGTCACCGAGGTAGATTTCCTCTCAAGCAGCGCCATAGGTATCCTCACATCTCTACGTGAATGGCCTCCTCGCAGATCCCATCCTGCAGTATGATTGAGATATTGACATCGAAAAGTAAAGTTGCCGTTTTGGGAGGTGGCATCGTCCATCTCGAGTCAGGCCTCCAGATACTCTAGAGAAAGCATCGCCCAATTCGAAGGGGAGCGATCCATAGGGATCAAGAAGATCAGTGATGGTGAAATGGCACTTTTGCAAAACCGTACTGAAAGCCCCCTCAATTGAATTTTGATGGCGCCGTTCTGATAGCGCCGGTGTGCAGCCATGTTTGGTGGAAGTGCAACACTGTTTATACACCTACGAGACCGCATGGTTGAAAGCTGCAGCTGTTAAGGTTCGCGGTATCAACGAGCGGTGGGCGAACAGTTTTCGATGTCTTTGATGCAAGATGCCACGGGATATCTGCTTGCCAGGAGAATCAAGAGAGGCAGTTTGTAGCTTGCTCGTCGGTCAGCACCAACTGAAAAGAATGTTGTTGCAATTGCCGCAGTACGGATTTTAGAGCAATCAGCCTCCATACCAAACTTCTTCTCTCATTGCAATCGAGATACCGTTCAAGGTACAGTACTGTTCTGTACGCTTTTGTAAGAGACGCATAGCAAAACTTCTTGAAGGCAAAAGGAGGTTTAGGTTCCCCTTCAACACAATAGCCATTGCAAGCACAGAGGCAACAGCCGCGAGCTGAGACTCAGCCCAAGCTCCAATAGTTACATACTGTCGTCTCTCCACTTGAAATTTCGGCCTGGATTTCTTCGACTGGATTTCTTCACTGTCCTCATCCACGTTCCCTCGCCATGTCTCGGCCACATCCTTAACCAAAGCCTCCCCCCGTCATCTATATTACACTCGCACCCCTGTATTACACTCTCTCCTCCATGAAAACATCTCCGTCGTCATATTCATCACCATCACCATGGCCTCACACGTCACCCGCTCAATGGTCGTCCCCATCATCATCTTCTCCTCCTTCGCCGCCCGTATGCCGTCCTGTGGATGGAGCGCCGCCAAACGAACCCTCAGTCCCAAAGAAGGCATCGAGTTCGGACCGCGATGCAGCAATAGATGCCAGCATTGCGTCGAGCGCCCGATCTTGCTCGCCCAGGCGAGCAACAAGGGATAACAGCGACTGCTCATCCTCGTCATCACCAGCGGCCTCACTCATGGTCTGCGCGGGAAGTGGGAGGCCACCAGACCCAGCTTCGGATCCGCCAAACCCTCCAGCAGAGACACGATCTTCATCTGGCGTCTCAGGTCGTGCCATCTCCTCCCGTTCTTCTATGCGCCGCCAGCCCAAATCGGGTGCATACGCCCAGTCCTCGCAGCAGTCCAGCTCCCAAGGCCATGTCTTGGACATCAAGTAGTCGTCAAGGTCGAGGAATTCCTGGAGATACGGAAAGGGCTCGTTGACTAAGGCGCTGTTAGCAAGTGCCAGGGGGGTGGGGTTGTTGTGATTTCCTCCTACATAGGTCTCTCCAGGTTTTCGCTTCGGCAAGGTAGGACATCGTACTGAACGTCTCGTGGAAATGAGTAAACTCATACACCAGGTTTCGGTTCATCATGTATTGCTGGTTGATCCAGTTTTCCATGACGCCTACGTAGATGCCAGTCTTTTCAACCGCGAAGGCCACCATGATGGGGATCTTGGTGGGCCAGGTATCTCCCTCTCTATCCTCTCCCTCCAGAAGCACGAGACCATCCGTGACTTCCATGCAGACGAAAACTGACTTGAAAGCTTGGGGTTGAGTCTCCTAAGGTATCTTGTATTTATGATGGCTCTTGGATGGAGAGGCTCCGAGAAAGGCGTAGATGTAAGAGAACCCGGACCAAACCTTTTGCCTCTGGTGGATGTGAGGAGGTGCTACGTAAGTCTTTGTACTTACTAGGCTACGATATTTGTTAGACGGAATTCACGTCTCACGTGCAACAATTATAACGTCAGATAGGGAATTCCAAAAGCTCCATATTTGTATCCAGCGGCGTTATGGCGGACTTGGACACATGGAAGTTAGCTGCCTGCTTAGATTTTTACACTTCTCAGACAAAGTGAGAACCCGCCATTATCATTCTAAGGTCCTGCTTCATAGTACAGATCCAACCTTGATCGGGTGAATATTGGAGGTCGAGTCCCCCTCTTCTTTGTAGTTCCATCCAAGGGTGCGTAGAATGTTCCTGATAGCTGGGCAGATTGAGGAATTCCTGCAAGTATGAGAAAGGTTCGTGGACTATATTCCAAGGAGCGACGGTTCGAAAATCATGCTCGACGACAACTTACAGAGGCGTTGCCAGACGCTTGACTCGACTAGATATGCAGTGGTGGTAGAATCCTCCATGTTACTCGTAAATCTGCATACCTGACCCTAGGTGAGTACGTACATGTTCTCGATCTGACTCGTGACAAAAGACCACTCCAGCCGAGTTCTGGCCTGCATCCGAGAGATCATGTCAGGGACTTTGCTTGGCCAAAGAGAGTCCTGCACTAGATACTCCATCTTCCTCCCTCGTGGCAATATCGTCGCGCTTTGGGAATTCGGGGGGTTGTGTTCCGTGGGTGCTAGTTTGTGAGGTTGTGCTTCGTATGTCAATCAAACAACATGTTTGACAAGACGAGAATTTGTACTTCGCTAACAACCGCCGTTGTGATTCAGGGCTGAGTTGTTGTTGCTCTTGTAGGTACTTCAATATATTCACGGGCGCATGTGCTGGTCGTGAGCTTCGAGGAGATGCTTCTTCTTATGCCCCGCGCCTTGAAATCAAGAAAAATCCACCATATATACATTTCTAGCTTAAAAGGGTTTGCAGGATTTTATAGCCCATTTCAGGACTATGCTAGTGGCAAGAGCCCCTCAGTACCATTCTAGGACTGTACTATTTTATAGAACCTTTCTAGAGTTCCCTCGTCTACTTTTTAGAACGGCTGCTTATTCAGACTGGACTCTTACAAATATTTAGATAGTCGATTATGAATGAATCATCTTTTTCTTAGGATTGTTGTAAATACTTTTTCTGACAAACGACCCTTGCTAAGAACGTATTGGGGGCCTTTATATAAGCTTGGTATCGCTCTCCTTGAAGAATAAAGCAAATAGAATATAAATGTTAAATTCGACCGATTAGGCGAAAATCCACAGGTGCGCATCCCTAGGCCGTTACGGACACCATGGCGCATAGCTGCATTGTAGTAAGTGGCCAGTGTTGTTGTGAACGGCCATGCCTCGTTATATTAAGGGGTAGTGAGTGCGCTTACCTGTTGGCGCAGGGATTATCTAGGGACGCTCCTATAATGGTCTTATAATAGTCCTAGAATCATTTAAATCTGTACTACGTAGAGTGTAGCTATATAACTTCCGAAAATGGTCTAGTCATGAACTATATCCTACTTCATAAAGAAAAACGGTCTGGGGCCTGGGACTGTCATATGACCGACCATTCAAGGACAGTCATACAAATCCTGCAAACTCCTTTAAGGCAAGCAACTCAAGTGATCGATCATACTCCCTTCGCTTGTGTTCGAGTCCTTTATATCATGTTTTCTCCACTTATATGTCGACTTATAAGATCAAAGTGGAGGGGGGGGAAACAGTAGATGAATCATTGCTCGGGTCAAATTTATACTTACCCGTCGAGTCATGGTCTTTCAGAAACTTGGTTTTTAAAAGGCTGCTTAACATTCTCTACATCATGAGAGCTTGCCATACCGCAGTGGCTTTCAAATGAAGCCGTCCTGTTGGCTTTTTAAAATGCAAGTTTCTCCCCTATTTGAGTGCAATTTCTCTCATCCTATGGTCGCCCTTGTGGGGGTATGATGTGACCTTGAAAGTGACTTAATGACCAACCCATCGTAAATCTCTAGAGTCGCAAAAGAAATTACCTGTGGCTGTCCCATATCCCCCGTACCATTCGCGCTCTTCCCTAGCCGCTATCATTGCTTCAGTGAAACCACTCGAAGGAACCTAATCGCCGAAAGTCGAACCGAGCCCACGAGCGCAGATATCTTCCCCCTGCGATTCTTCCTCTAGGCATGTATATCTCGGACTATTGATCCATTCGGTGACCTTCCTTCTCGGCCCACAAGTCAAACATTCTAGCTTTGATATATGCGAGCACCACTGCCATTCTTGCTCCCGCAATCGCTTCGGCGTCGTCTCCATTCAGAGTGGCTAGCATCTTTGCATGATTTCTTGCATCCTTCTCCATCTCCATGCTGTTGTTGTGGAAGATCTCGCAGTTCTTGGCGCTCTCTTCGAGATCTTCCTTGACATTCTGAAGCTCCGAGTTCTGTTGTTCGAGCTGCTGCATGGCAATATCTAGCTCTTCTTCGCATGCATCACGACTCCTGCTAATCTCGGTTCGATGGTCCTCGTCTTGTCGCAAAACCCATGAGAGATGACCCAGCTCGCCCTCTAGGGACTGGATGGTGTCCTCGCTCTTGTTAGAATAGTCGTAAAGTTCGCGACTCTTTTCAAGAAGCCTATTCCCCAGATCCTCCACCTGCGCCTGAAGGTCATTGTTTTGCTCCAAGCATAGAGCGTGTCTGAGTCTAACACGGGATAGAACTCCGGCTTGACTATCGCGTTCGGTCTGTAGTGAGTTGTATCTGTCATTGGCGGCATCTAACCCCTGCTCTGCAACTTCAACCCTAGCTTGTAGCTCTGTATTCTCTTGCTCAATCTCAGCGTTGATCTTTCGAAGTTCATCGTTCTTTAACTCTGTCAACTCGATGGATTCAAATTTAAACTTCCGTTCCTCCAACAAGCGGATAGTATCATTGATAGCGTCTCTTTCAGACTCAACCTGGCGCAATTTCTCCTGCAAGGTAATATTTTGCTTTCGAAGTTTGGCAGTAAACTTTCCATGTTCCTTCTTGGATTGGACCTTTTTCGGCGCAGAGTCTACAACCTCGAGGTCTTCCATCGGGAACACAATTCTGTTACAAAGTTTCTTTGCAACCGAAGGCGAAGAGTTGGTTTTGAAGTTTTTGTTTTTCTCTGTGATTTGTGCATGCAGTTTCTTCTCGGGGTTGACTTGCTCTGCTTCACCCAATGTGGCTTCTTTATATTGATGCATACCCCGATCGTGGGGAGGATCATGGTGTGATTGATTGGCACTTTCATCTTGTGAATGGCAAGCGTCGTGAATCTCCGAGTGAACAATATGGCTGCTACTATTATCACTCTCTGAGTGGTTCGTGTCTGAGCCTGAGGAAGGGTCCCACTTGTCATAACACTCGTCCCCTACCGATGACGCGATGTCATCAACCAGTGTGCCCTGGGATTCGATATCAGAACCTGGCATTGAGGAAACGGCTAGAACGTCTGGTTCATTCATACGGACAGGTTCAGGAACTGGGTACGAGTTTTCTTCGACACCCACTTGTTTTGTCAGTGACTAATTCTTGCCCTCCGGGAGCTTCACTCACAAGAAAAAACCTTCCAAGCCTTACTATCAGTGTACCACAATCGCCACTCCTCTCGCTCTTCTTGAAATGCTTCTCTATTATCCCCCCAGAAGCTCAACCAGGTCACTTCGAAGTCATCTTTGCTGTATAAACTTCCAGACTGCAGCTTTTCTAACATGTCCTGATATTCGCGCCGACCTCGGTGCCATCCAGCCATATTGAACGTGTGATAAACGAGGTTGGATAGATCCGATGCAGATCGCTCGATCTGGTGACTTGAATGCTCACTGCGAAATATGAGAAGGAGAGTGAAAGTGAAAGTGAAAGTGACAAGGTCGTGAGGTATCTTTTGATATTGTTACCCTGAGGCGAGCAAGATTAAATGCGCGAGGTATTTTTAATCTGTAGATGAATTCTGCGACAAGAAATTTTTGATGATGAAGTTGTGGTTTCTGTTGTGTTGTTGAGGTTGTTTGACCGAGTGAGTTGAGGTGACTATAGCAAACGCGAAGTGTAACCTTAGGCGAAGCTGGAGCTATGTTGCCGCCCTTGCTTATTCTCATAACAGAAGTAGCGATGTTTTTGCTTTTGATAGAGAGGTCACGGGGATATTTGGGAGTACTCAGGTTGAGGATATTGTTGTAAATTAAGCGCAAGATTCTGAATACCAACCCCCTTTTCTAACTATCCTGAAAACTTTAGAAATATTATTCCATGAAACAGAGTGAACGATATGAATATTGCGCTAGCGGTAAGAACGCGCGAATTGGATTGAGACCCTAAAAACATCTAGAAGAGCCCTCCTCATTTCTAGAGTGCATTCACGTTTGATAACTCGACCCAACCTTTCCTATCATCTGCGGCGCATGTAAGTCAGATTGACTACATCCTTTCCATTTGGCAAACTTTGAACTTATTACTATGAAGTAAACTCTGTATTCTTAACCCACACGAAAACAAACAAGCCTTCTATCTCACGTCGAGTCTAGAAAATCTCTCAATGTCCGTTATCAAAGGAGCAGTGAATGTTAGAGCAGCCATCTGAAATTAAATGAGACGATACATTGCTTCTTTTTGTACTAAAAGCGTTCTAATAGCCGCTTAACATGTTATGGGAAGCGACTACATAATGTCAATCAAAGTTTGGAGTAAGGACAACCTGGGTGTCGTCCTTTCTGGCGAATGCGTAGTTGCATATTGAGCAAAAGATATATCATCCAATTTTGAATAAAGTGCAGGGCACCATTCAGCAATATTAGAGCTTGATGATAGGGCGTCTAATCGTTTACGAGGGGCCGGCCACTTGTATGATGTTCGACGCCAACGATGCTCAGACCCCAAGCCGCATTAGCATTGTGCAGTTATGTGGAGGTGCAATGAAGAAAACCCAGAAAGATATCTCTTAGGCACGACAAAAGAGGCGAGCTGCAGTAGACTGCCCAGTGTTCAATATCATAAGGGACATCTCTGGCGGGAAAATTTGAGAAGTTGTCAATACTATTTTGTCCAACACCCACCAAGGTTAATAAAATGAAATGAAAGGTATAGCAAATATCCAATCTCGATGAACGCCACCATATCGGATACCCAAAGAACGCCATTTCATTCGCACTCTCACTGAGCCCACCCTCTGCACATGTCAACAGCCTTCTGCCACCTTCCAAATCGCTTATCTTTCTCTTCAGTTGTGATCTTTGGCGTGAAGGTAGTAACGCCAGCGGTGTTTACCTCCTTAAGTTGCTCGAAGCTTTCCCATAAACCAACAGCGAAGCCGGCAGCGATCGCAGCCCCAAGGGCGGTGGTCTCAACCATCTTGGGTCGCTCGACCGGCATACCGATGAGATCGGCTTGCATCTATGCTTTGCGTTAGAAATCTGCAACTTTAATGTAGCTGAAATCAACATACCTGCATGCAGAGATCAGAGTTCGTCATTCCTCCGTCGACAGCAAGCTCGGCAAGAGCGTGGCCACTGTCTTTTTGCATAGAGTCCAAAATAGCCTTGGTCTGGAAGCAAGTTGCCTCAAGAGTTGCTCTTGCAATGTGCCCTTTCTGGGTAAATGCGGTGATTCCAACTAAAGTTGTTAGATTCTCTTGTATGCTTCTATCGGGTGTTTGATTGTCTCTTACAAATGGTTCCCCGTGCATCATCGATCCAGTAGGGTGCAAACAGACCACTGAAAGCCGTCACGAATGTGCAGCCTCCATTATCTGGCACGGTTGCCGCCAAAGCGCTGATCTGAGCGGAGCTCTCGATGAAGCCGAAATTGGTTTGCAGGAACTTGACACTAGACCCAGCTACAGCGATACTACCTTCGAGGGCATATTGTGGGTTGCCATCAAAATCGTATGCTACGGTAGTCAACAGGCCATTAGTTGAGATGACAGGCTTACCGCCAACATTGTACAGCAAAAAACATCCGGTTCCGTAGGTGTTCTTGGCTCTTCCTGGGGTGAAGCCTTTTTGACCGACGAGAGCTGCGGATTGATCACCCAGACACCCTGCGATTGGAACGCCGCTAAGGATTCCAGTTACAAGAGATCCAAAGGCTGTTGGATGCGAGGAACGAACAATCTTTGGGAGGCTCAACTTGCTCATGTTGAGGCGGAAGAAGTCGAGAAGTCGGGGGTCGTATTGCAGAGTATGGATGTTCATAAACATAGTTCGGGAAGCGTTGGTTGGATCTGTGACGAAAACATTCTTCTTCGGACCGCCATTGAGTTTGTAGACCACCCAGGAATCAATTGTGCCAAAAGCAAGTCGACCTTGCTCATATGCTTCAGCAACCTTGGGCTCATTATCGATCAGCCACAAAAGTTTGCCCACTGAAGGATATGTTGACAGTGGAAGACCACAGAGATCCAGTAGCTTGTCCGCACCAAGGCGGTCTTTCAGCTTCCGTACTAGAGTTTGTGTTCTCGTGTCTGTCCAGACAATGGCATTATATAGTGACTCGCCCGTCTTTTGGTCCCAGACAACGGTTGTTTCTCGCTGGTTGGCGATGCCGACTGCTTTAATTGCTTTGACAGAGTGCCCTTGTTGTTCGAAAGTTTTCAAAGCACCATCTATACAAGTATTTATTGACTCGATGATCTCGACTGGGTCATGCTCATGCCATCTAAGCTTCGTTAGCATGAAGAAATGAAACTGCTACACAATCACTCACCCAGGCTCTGGGTAAATCTGATTAATGTCTATCTGATGTGAGGCAACAGGCTCTCCGTCCTTATTGAAGATCAAGAACCGGGTACTGGTTGTCCCTTGGTCGATCGACCCAATGAATGATACATCCTCTGTGAGTGCTGTCGTTAGGTTGTCTCCCATGTTGACTGCGTTATTTATCTGCGCGATCTAATTAAAAGTAAAGGAGCTGCCACGGATGTTAATCTAGTGATAGAATGTACATATATGAAGAAAGAAGAAGATCTAGTCCTAGGGAATCTCTCTCATCCCTCACTATAGTCTGGACCCTTAGCATGCGATTAGAAGAGCCCCGAAAACGTTCTTGTCGTGTTTTGGGAATTTGTCACTCAAAAGTTGAGGCCGAGAAGGTTTCTAATTTGGGGTCTCCTCCCGCAGTAGTATGCTCTTAAAGTCTCTCTAGCTGGGGTTGTTCAAGTCCGGAAATTCTTGTTCGTCCATATGACCTGCATTAGGCTGGTTCCACGGCTGATATTCTGTGGTAGACACTCTGCATATTATGATTGCTACGGGCACTTATGGAACCTGACTCGCACGATTGTCATATTCTCGTCTTCTCTAAAGCGCCTTGAAGTCACAAGTCTTGGCGAGGTTCTGACAAAGAAGTTCGTGGTGGAAGTTCGGGCGCGTGTCTCGATGGCGTCTAGCTAGTTTTCAGAGCAGTTCACTCTATGTAGTGAACTAGATAAGAGAGACTAGTTCTCGGACTAGCGTTTCCGCAGATATTTTTGGGGCAAAGGTTCTAAGTACTCACATATCGAACCTCAAGATCATGACGCCCTAGCTCGCAATTTGCATCTCAACTTGTAGACAATATTCAGAGAGTAGATGATCAGGCTAGTCCCATGAATCAAGTAGAGAAAAGTGGCATTCATCTAGTTAGTTTACTTATATCAGATCTTCGTGAAAGACAGAAACAATAAATTATCGACCCCTATACAGGACAAGATGGGTTGGCAGATAAGTGTCCACCAGGCTTCGGACCCAAGCGGACGACCTCCTAGTCAACCACCAGAGAGGAGTCGCGCCTCTCTTGACTTAGCTTAAGCGTGTCCATTAAATGAGTATGGATCCTCCGTCGCCTCCTCGCCAGCACCTAGAGAGGAGTAGTCGCTCATGGCGAATGGGCAGTGCATGGTTACTACCTAACGATAATTGTTGCACTTGAAAATGAGTGTAAGAATGGCCGATTGATTAATGGTTTAGAGAGGGATGACACGTATATATACATAGAAAAGTGGGTCTATAGCCTATGCATAAATAGGGGAAAATACCCCTATTCCTCGTGTGATAATAATAACGTCGGGAAAGGGGTTTAGGAGAGTGATAACGATTGACAGTAAGATGTGGAAGGGATTGGCTTTACTTGGTGGTATCAATTGTTTGTCGGGGCTTTCGAGGAAAAATAAGTGAATTTCTAGCATAACCATACTGTTAAGATGAACACATTTGACTTGATTTTGGTTGCCGATTAAGTGACTTGTGATGGATGCTGTTGGACTCTCCCAAGGGAAAGGGGGGGACGACATTCTGCCTCGTTCACCGCTATTATTTACTGATGAAAGCCTCGTGTAATTTCCATAACCGTAAGGTTAGACGAACCAATAAGATATCATTGCAGCATGGAGAAAGTTGGGTCATACCAGAAGCGGTTTAGCGCCCTGCGTATTACGGGAACATACTAGCCCTCAACGTCTCACCATCAGCAAGTAAGTTACCTCACAACAACTTCCTCCCCCCCCGTGTCTCAAATCTCAACCTACGTTGAACAATAGAGGGAGCCACAGCATGGACTCCCGAGATATTTTCCTACTAAGAGTGGCCTTAAGGATGGATGAAGTGGCCTTTCGTCTCTTTGCTTGTTCGGATCTTCCACTTTCGAGAATGCTGCCCGAGACATTAGTTTGCTTGCTGCCTTCAACTACCTTATGAACGCTTCCCCATCACATGTTGCTTCTCTTGGTATATCTCTGAATTACAAAATTTGTCGAAGAATTTGTCTCACTTTCGGGTGTTCGCAGATTGTGCTCACCACAATAGCCCCTCGGCACACCGACCGTGGTACACTCTGGTGAGATAGCCTCGGCTGACACCAGATTCTGATGTGCGTTAGTAACTTCGCCGAGATATTTTGCAGGGCATCATTTTCTATTTTCCTTGACCGGTGCATGTCCTACTGGTACAGCTTTTTTATTTTTATTTTTTTGGAAAGGTCGCACCTCGACCGTGTTTTGATTCTTTTTGTTGTGAGGTCAGTAGAGTAACAAGATGGCCTCGTAAAACGTCGTTAGGAGAGCAATCTTGCTTAGAAATGGTCTGAGAATACGACCACTTCTTCAACTGCCAATTCTTTGAGCGGATTTGCTTTCAGTAGCAGCTACGGAAGTGTTACCACAAATGGCAGAAGTTACTTGGTGTTCGGCTCACAAGTCTTCTCGATTCATTTCAGGCACCTAGAGATTTCTGATACCGTCAGTTAAAGGGTGCTAGACAGGCAAGTCCGATTAATGATTGTTTGCACCACGCCATCTATTAGTGGCATTCATCGAGTCCACGACGTTTAATTGGCAGGCCAAGATCTAGGACAACTCAACACCAATTCAACCTATTCCACCGAAGCGCGGGACGAGTACGACTATCTAAAGGACCAAGGTGCTGGCCTATTCGGTTTAACCGCCTATTAGGTCGAACTCTGTAACCTTCACAATGCAACTAAAGTGGTAAAAGCAGAGGCATCTCCCTCATTGAAATCACCACCATCAGATCAACAACACATAGCATCCTTGAACATCCCCCCCCCCCCCCCCCCACATCTTCTCTTATAAGTATATCGGCATCTTCAGAATGGCCGAGAACAAAGGAATTACCCACTACCCGAGTCCTATAGTCTCTCACGACGAGGATTTTCACACGGTGAAAGATGTCGAGCCATACGCTGAGCATGGTCCAGGTATCGATTACAGAATTCCCCAAGATGGTATAGTTCCAGCTGAGCCGGAACTTGCATGGAGTCGAATTCGCCGAGTTATGAGAGAACCATGCTCCGAATTCTTTGGCGTTTTCATTCTAATTCTCTTTGGTGATGGGTAAGCTCTCCGCTCATCCCCCAAAACAAATATCCAATGACCTTTACAGTGCCGTCGCTCAGGTTGTTCTATCTAGGGGAACAAAGGGAGACTACCAGTCAATTTCCTGGGGATGGGGCATCGGCGTCATGTTAGGCGTTTACGCATCTGGAGTCTCGGGGGCACACATCAATCCCGCCGTCACATTTACTAATTGGTAAGCCCTTGCCATACTTGACATACCACCTGATGTCTTAACGTTGTGACAGTGTTTACCGCAAATTCCCATGGAGAAAATTCCATGTCTATCTCATCGCCCAAACTCTAGGAGCATTCGTCGCTTCAGGAATCGTCTATGCAAACTACAAGTCCGCTATCGATAACTATGAGGGTTATGGTATTCGCACAGTTGGCCAGGAGAATTCTACCGCCGGTATCTTCTGCACATATCCTGCTCCATTCATGACCAGAACTGGCATGTTCTTCTCTGAGTTCATCGCATCCACTATCCTCATGTTCTGCATCTATTCTCTTCAGGACAACGATAACCTCGGCGCCGGAAACCTTACACCTCTCGGTCTATTCTTCGTCATTTTCGGTATTGGAGCTTGCTTCGGATGGGAGACTGGCTATGCTATTAACTTAGCTCGTGACTTTGGCCCACGTCTCATGTCTTATGCTTTGGGATACGGCAGCGAGGTTTTCTCTGCTGGTAATTATTACTTCTGGATTCCAATGGTCGCTCCATTCTTGGGTTGCATGTTTGGTGGATGGTTATACGATGTGTTTATCTTTACAGGTGAATCGCCAATTAACACACCTTGGATGGGACTCAAGCGGTTGATTAGACCTAACCGCTCCCGCTGTGTCGAGTCGCATGCATAAAATGGAGTGGTTAGCAAGTAATTGGAAGAGGCAACTTGAAATGGAGTGGCGAGATTTGATATCACAGGGGCAGTTTCGCATATGGAGCTAGGAGTTTGGATCCGGCAAAAAGAAAATCCAGCAGTTGCATACTGGTATTTCGGGGGATGTTTTGATGGTATTTTTAAGCGGTAGCATGCATGAGTTACGTGCCACGGTTGTGTATATCACATTGCACAAGTATGAAGCTTGATGAACATGGGTAAATCACATCGAAAACTCGAACCCGATCCTGATCTTTGCAACTCGTGAATAAAAGTAGAGTGAAAACTGTCCCATCCCAACTTTTGAAAAGTACGAAAACTCATTCTGCGTGCATGATAACATGCATGCTTCTGTTGTGCTCTGTGTCTCTGTGCTGCTGTCAATGTTCTCAGGACCGTCGCATGTGGCTAGTCCTAGTTGACTTGTCGATTATTTGATGTGAGCGATGTTCTTTCTCCCTGCAATTCGCAACGTTGTGGCGAAGTTGGCTTGGACTTTGACTTTCTATGATCATCAGATCTGCTAGCTGTCGTCAGCATTGTAAATCACTTGTAAGAGAGATCTTGGCGTTGAAAATTCGCTTGAGTTTACAAGTTCGCACCTATGGACACGGGAGTTGAGTAGGTTCTAAAGAAAGACCTGAATATGGACCTAAATGAAAATTTAGTAAACGTATGTAGAATTCCCTTGATTATCTAGAGAGTATGCTCTGATCTATCTCAAGATCAAGTAGTGTAGCTGATATCTCAGGGATGATTTTGCCTGTTGGAAAATCTCGCGTCACTCTGCCTCGACTTGCTTCGCCACAAGAGCTTTTCATGCTCGCAGTGTTGACACGCGTAAAGCAGTGTTGAAATATGGAAATGATAAAGACTTCATGCCCAGCACTGTCATGAGTTTAATAACAGATGCATTCTAAATACATGACGTAAAATTCTATAGCTTTCATTCACACTCTGTACAAGCTAATAGTAGTTTCCTACAAGATTGTTAGTGTATAAGGGTGTTTTTTTTTAGTGATCAATTGGGACCGTATAAAATCCCGCGGTTTCGTGTTCACATTCCATCGGGGGCCATTGGCCTACCTTTTGAAGAGTATCATGTGACTCTTTTCAACTCTAGCTGCGGTGTAGATATGCGCTCACTTGATACAAACCCAATATTAATATGAGAGTCTGGCATAATCGATATCATTGAAGAGTCCTCCTAATGAGAAAGGTAAAGTAAAACTAAGTCACCTCTAACCCGAGATCAGTATAGTAACGGAAGGAAGTGACTAAACGACGAAATTTGACCCTAACCTCTGGGCTTGGTTATCTCTGTCCATTTTTTCCTACCCGCAGAATTTAAAACAGTAAGATGACACCCTTGCGCTCCGCAATCCCCTTCTTTGCTTCATAGCTTTAGGTCGTGCCTCCTTTGTCATCCGGCACAGCTTTCATCCGAAGTCTTCGGGAATAGCACGCTTTGATTGCGAGGAAATTAGGTGTTTTCCTGGAATCTTGCGAGAACATGGCAATATAAAATCGGGAGATTCGAGTTGCGGAATTCGTCTTAGTCATGAGTTCCTACTTAGTGTTTGCTTGGACATTGTTAACAGGGTTGGATCTCAAATTTTTGATCTAGCCTGTGGAATAAAGACAATAGTTGGCATCGATAATGAAGCTTGGAGCACTATAAAATTAGGCACAGTACATTCTCGACTCGGGATTCAATCGTCGCTTCCCAGGGTAGTATCAATGATAGCGAAAATAACATACTGACTTCATTATCAACAACTAAGTGCCAGTACATTAAATTTTAAGGCATTTGGCAAGACTGTGGTCATCTGCAGGGCAATAAGCTGCAGACCAACCAGAATCTAAATCTTTTTGTAATTTTCGCATGAGGAATAGAGATTTACTCGTAATACACCTCGATCTTAGGTGGGCCCTAGGCACTTACAAATAATATTCTACCGAAGGCAAGTGAAGATGAAATATTCTCTATCCTAGATTGGACATTTAAACTAAGTACCCTAACGTTACGAGGACATTTTATTTGATTATCACTAAACTCCGAGAGCATAAAGGAATGGATAATTCAGGTAGTGTACAGTCCGACAGGCAAATCCTCACCTATCGATCGAATATACAGAAATAGTAAGCGTGGTTCAGTTTCTACCACTTAAACAATTTGCCAGACTTCGGAGGCTTCGCAACCAAGGTTGGCTATCTCAGTTGCTTCTTACATGAATTGACGCATGTTAAATCTGGCTATACGTCTTTCACTCTAGATCAATATCCTATTCTGCGACGTTGAAGCAGGCACATTCAGACCCCTGAACACGAAGCGGATAATAGCTAGAATACAGACGCAGATAGTCTGCAACCACCGACTCAAGATTTTGAACAACTCAAGATACGCGGCTATATGGAATGAGTCTCAAAAAGATAATCTGGGTTTGAAACCTGGAACAAAAAGAACGTAAATAGATTCCTTTCATCGACTAAAAGGACTCAACCAACCAAATCTTTCCACTCGTTTCCCAGGTGGACCCTCAATACGAGCCCATATCTTCGACTGATTCCAACAAATCACCTCGCTCCCCAAAACTCCGCGCCATGTCAGATGGCTGCGCTGTTAGTGGCTGATATGGCCGACAAATTGGCAACGCGTAACCTCGGGTCTGAAACTGCTTATGAGCAGGCCTAAGCGATGTCAGCAAGTTGCTGAGCCACAGCCCCAGGGCATACTTTCTTGTGGGTTATAGCAGGAATATTTGTTGCTGTTGCTGTTCTATATGACTCTGTCTTATCCCTCCTATTTTCTCTTTTGTTTTCTGATGGATTGGAGTTGACAAATTCTTCGTTTTCTCTTCGACTTGCAAGTTATCCTCGAAATTGATTTCAGGTTCCAACAAAGATGCTCCTCGCGCCAGTGGATCCACTGCATGCGACTTCCGATAATTTAGCCATCACAAGCTTGCTCGCTTTTGCACTTGGTGCCAGACTTGGTGCTCAGGTTTTATGGGCTGATTCCGTGTCGTGGTTTGATGGTCAGTCTCTTTATCATCGGGACTTGCATCTGTTGGAGCTAATAGCCTGCAGGTTTATGCTTCCTAGCCGCAGCAAGTAGTGTCTATATCCAATGAAAGAATCCAGCGCTAACACCCACAGCTATGGCTCTGCTTCTCTAATAGGAAGACTGTTGTTGTGCTTTGAAAAGTTCAAAATTTCTTTGCATATCGTTCAGAATAGTAGAAATAGGAGGTATCTTATGTTGGTGCAATTATAAAGTCATTGTATGGAGTTATAGGGGGTTGGATATACCACTATAGGAGAGGACACAATTGCTGGTGGAGGCTGGATGTGAAGATTATGGCGCCAAGATGTAATACTATTCATGCTGACATAGGCAGGGAATACATGCTTCGAGTTAATTATAGCTAAGTATACCCCGAGCAACTATGCCTTATACTATGTGAGCCCATGTCATACGTGTACTGTACTACAAGATAATTCTCCTAGATACTATAAGACAATTCACTGGATTTTTCTTAAAATTCTAGAGTACTGAGCTTAATTATCCCATGTGGGGCGAGACAATGATTGGAGTCTCTTCGTCCAAATAGGACAGTCAGGGCCTGCGCCGAAAGCGCCTGGGTGTACCTAGAGTTTCTCTTATATGAATCGAGCATTTCAGACATTGTCAGAGCTACGCTGCGCTTGCTTCTGCTGCTCGTATGCAAAGATCTGTTCACTAGAAGCCGTCCCAAAGCCACCCGAAGCAAGCACTCTCGAGCCTTGCGAGCTCTCTCCGCCAGACAAGTCTTTCAAGGCAACGTCCTTGTTTTTATTCCTTTTCAGCAATGTTCTCCATCCTCGAACAGAGTATTTCCCGCTTCTGATGTATTGTCCGCTTGGGCGACTATTTGCATCAGATTTGATGAAGAGAGCACGGAAGGATACGAGGCAGGACGTTATCACGGCTAGGCGAGGCATGTTAGATTTTGAAGGGGCAAGAGGGGGGAGGGGTACACACCAACTGGGGGCTCAATTGCCGACCATGTGTATAGCCACGACACGTCGAAGATTTGGGTTGAAGCCGCAAGAACAACAGCTACACGGATGATGGCAATTGTCATGGTTGCGACTGTCAAGCCGAATAGACCCACGAGAGCGAGCCTATGGCGCATTGTGATACGTGCATTCCATAAAATCGCAGTCGGTATTGTCAGTACTGTACCCAGTGTTAGAATTGGTGTATCGAATGATATCCCAGAAAGCTTACTTAGGATATCTGTCACAACATCCATAACGCAATTGACGATATATATGACTCGAATGTGATCGTTGGTAGACTTCTTGGAGCACACAATCGCGATATCAACGAATGAAGGCGTCAAACATTCGTAAGGGTTGTCCGCCAGACTCGCAATCCAGGTAATGATAGTAATCGCAAACACAACCCACCACTGAACGACCAGAAGTCTATTGTTGACTCCAATCAGAAGTCTCTTGAAGAACAACAAAAAGGACAACTTGATGGCCGCCAAGCTCGAGTAGAAGAGGATGAGAACAGCTGCCGAAGAGCGCAAGTAGTGTTCTCCATCCGAGATGATGTCGGGGTAGTTAAATGGGGAGAGTTCACCGGACGTTACTTTAGAGCTGAGGTACATCTGTCGATGGGCGAAGTTCCAGATGACCGCAGTCGCCAGTATTAGAAGCCAACCTATGACAACGAAGAGATCATCGAACCAAAGACGCCCAAAGGTGTGAATACGAATGGCTAGGCGGGCGCTGACGAAAAGCAAGGAGATGGCCATGCCTCCCCATACGACTCCCTACGTCAGTCAGCAAGACCCAGGAGACGGGGCTGGATGGGTCTCAAGACAAACCACGAAGACATTCTCGTCGACAATCGAAGGGCGAAGATGTTTTTGCAAGCTCCCGAGGTCCGCCATGTTAGTGAAGGGAGATCTAGCGTTTAGCCGACAAGATACAATAGAATTGAGCTGACCCCGATTCTCGACCCGAAGATTATGTCTAGCAATGGACGTCCCAGCCTACATAAGTAGCACCGACCTGCCGCCTCAGCAGGTCATTCTGGCAGCTATTTACACATCTGAAGGATTTAGCGTGTACATCATAGTCCATTTGACGTGCCGCTCTGAGGTAAGTTGCTCTGAGGTTATGGCTGACGATAGGCAGAGGTAGGTAAGCGACTGAGATTGGGTAGCAGAAGTGGATGACTGCATACAAGTGAGGTAACACTCGGCAATTTTCGCTTCGCTCCTTCCTCGAATACTGGTGGATTTAAAGTCGTCGAGAGGCGTAGTCTCGTACGCGAGGCTCGTTCGGCTCGTGAGCATATTCCTACCGCTTCTTCGATACGGAGCAGATAGGACTGAGCCAGATTCAATGGCTGAAACTTGGAAGACAATGTCTACGACAAACAATCCAAAGTATATACTGCTAAACGTGAATAGAAGTTCTTGCTCCTTCTGAGGCATAGCTACTGTGACTAGGAACTGGCAGCGGCAGGTTCACAGAGCGTGAGCTTGGTTCTAAATTTGGCTCGTCATGAGAAGCTACAAACAATCATCATTGTACGAATGTTGGGATATGCCTAGGCCTCCACTTTCATGGATCGCGGGACAAACGTGGGGTTTGCATGGCATCATTGATTTCTGGGAGTGCCAGTATGGCCGTATGAATTCTCCCTCCCTTGACGCTGCAAGCGAGCTTTCATTGATCATCGGGTCGGACCGAGCTCTTAGGATGCATAAGATCTATCCCTCTCTGGCGTTTGACACAAAGATCTCTCTAAATCTCTTGTCGAAAATGCACCATTATGGCGCAGTTGTCAGTCGACCCAATGACCTGGGCCGCTAGTTCCTATATATCCCGTGCTACCAATCAATGCCATCTTGTCGCATCTTTGATAAAATCTTATTTGAGCAGGACGTCTTGAGTGAGGCCGACCAATTCGGAAGGTTGAGCCAAATCGGCATGTCACACCAGGATACAGCTCCATTCATAAGCACTTTCACACCTGCAGTCATGGATGCAAGCGAGGGCTGGCTTCCGATGCTCTGTCGGGGTCCAATGACGCGTTGAAAGGCTTAAGTATACTGTTGGAAATCCTCTGCTTTTTAACAGGATTCCGGGAGACTAAAGTCTAGACGAGACGGAATGACATATCATAGCATCGATCATCGCTAGCAGCGCTATGCGCTAGTAAAATAACATGCGTAGAGATGATTGTTCAACTAAAGAGAAATTGCAACTAATGAAACGGCAGAGGAGAGCAAGCCAAAATATGAGGTTAGGGTAGGAGACTTTAGGAAACGCAATTTTCTAGGTTTCCATTGTACAGTACATACAGAGCTCCAGTCGACTTTCGAGTTCAGAGAGAGCCTCTATAACGTTTGTCCGCTCTGTCGTGTAGGCAAATTGTCGAGGTTAGAGCCATGCCGCCCACCAACCACTCTCTTCGTTGATATCAACTATGGGCACTGGGTACATCTTGATTCATCCGTGTTGGAACCACTCCTTGGTGGGTCCCTCAATGTTTCTCCTTCTCTGCTGCAAGCTTCTTCTTCGCAATCGTGGCATCGATTCTCTGGAAACATCCATATCCCTCAATGAAGCAGTCAACAATCCAGGCCCACCACAACTTCGAGCCTCTTTCTACGCCATATCTCCTCAATCGAAGCCTGTCTAATAGGATAACCTCGACCACGTGGATGATCATCGTTGGTATGAAGACGGTATTTGAGATCGCAAAAAATAATTTTGGCCCGCCTGGGAACCATGGCAAGATAGTATCATAAATGAATGTCCCGGGAACTATCTTGTTCTTCGTTGCGAATGTTGTAAATGCCATAACAACAAGACCAAAGATGATAACGTGGGGGACTCTCTTGGGAGGTTCGAACTCGGTGATCTTGAAGCTGCTGATATCGAGGCCTTCGCGGGAGTCGCGATCCATATCCACCGTGCGCGTACGAGCTTCAGCCCAGCTCTTCATAGGAGGTTCGAAAGGAATCGTGTACTTGCCGCTCGAGGTTCGTATGGTCATGGCTTCGAAGGAGATGTCGTCGAGGGTGGGGGATTTTGCTTGTGAGGACGACAGCTTCTTGTATTGGCGAAGATACAGAGACAAGGACTCTTGGTGGTCTGCATTCATGTGACTGATGATGCGCTGCTTCATGGCAGCATCTTTTGCTTCTTGATCTTGGGTTGCCATTGTGATTGTTGATGGTCGATGAGTCTCGGTGATGTCAAAGCGTTGGTGTTTTGAAGGATCGTCGGGAAAGCTTCGGGAACACAGGTGCCGAGGCTCGACAATTCAGGGGAGAGAACAGCTCGCGATGTCAACATCAATTCGACATTGTACACAACATAGGTCAAATAGTATAGGAAGTGCCGCCGACGCTCCATATCGTGGTAGAAGGTGGAATACGTACTAAATCTCAGCGTAGTCTTCGTTAGACCCGCTTTCTAAATCGGCTATCAATCTCATGACAAAAGACGCACCTTTCTAAGAGAATGATGTATATGTCATTGCTGCGTTCAGTGGAATTTTATATAGCCACTAGGCTCTTCCTCCTGAAGGGCAGAACCTCCTGGATTCAGTCCTTTCGTGAGCAAATACAGGCAGCATACCAACATATACCATCATTTTCTACCGGCGCTCAAGCATCTCTTGGACATAGTTGACCAGTTCTTAGATCTTGAATACTTCTATCTATACCACCATGCTAATCCGCAAATATCAATCACAAACTTCCAAAATGGTCACAAGTATACACCTTTCACTTCTTCCTCTTTGGCCGGCAACTGCTACTCTCTAGCCGAACAAACAAGATCTCTCGTTTTCTCTCTCCTCATGCTCAGCGAAACCCCGAAAGTCACGTAATCCATCTCACATTTGAAGTGCTCGAAGTCGGGAGTTGCGACTGTCTTGCGTCTTGGGGGTGTCTGGGATATTGACCTTCGATGGCGAGGCAATGGCCTAGCCTCAATTCACTACCGTTTTTTCCACAATCTATTGTCACTATCGACTCTAGCATTTTTCCTTACCCCAGTCCCACACCTGACTGGTGCAAGAAAGCTAGACAATAGATTGTTTGCTCAGTAGCAGGGGCAAATTTTGAATGGTACGGTGGCTGTTGCGCTACTTTCGCAAATATATGGAAGAGACCGCCTCATTGTGGAGGCCTTTCTCTTCAAGCATCATGACGGGTTACTAAAGTGGATAATTGTGGCCGAAGAAATAGTCCGAAGATTTTCTGGAATTACCAGCGAATGAGGTTGAGCGAAGTGGTAAGAATAGAAGTGGAAATATTTATCGGAATTAAAGGGGGTAATGGGGATGCATGATTTTAACATCCCTCTCAAAATGTGGTGGTGATGTCGTGGACCACTTTACTGCACTATCATAAGTTTGGGGTGGTCCTACCAGGGCGAAGATTATCGAAGCTGATGGCCAAGATGTCCTCATTATGATTTCGTTGGAGATGGCACAATGGCAACATCAACACTTGCAACCCAAGACTGCAGGGATGAAAGTCACGTATGGTAAACTTTGTCGGAAATAGATGAAAATCGGGCGTCCTTTATTGCAGCAAAGCTTCCTCCATTAGAGCTAACGAGACCAAACAATCTAGTTAGTCTCCGGCTTTTCAATTTTCTCAAAATGATGAGAGGTATAGGAGCATCAGACCCGAGCTATTTGATCTTTCCTCACATGGGAATCGCTTCAGACCGGAAAGAGCTAAAGTGCTGTTTTCCGACTGAGAATCTCCAATTGTACTTTTTAAAAGTTGACTATGGCAAGCCTAGCAGTCACATCTACGCACACATCACCCTCGTTTATCTAGAATTGTATGACTCTTCCTATTAACCTTTGGGGAACCAACTTGAACAAAGAGATAATTTCGCCCCTAAGGAAAGGATGTAAAGTTACCTTCATGGGCGCCTGTTGTGAGAAGCACATTTTATAATCAAAATTTTATTGTATCCTTATTTTGTCTCCTTTCAAAGTGAAATGGCTGATTCTCTTTTTTCTAAGTGGACCTGACCAGTATCTTCTAAGCCCGACATCCTTTCTACAACCGTTGATACTTGAAGTGTATGATCTAAAAGCATTATGTTTTGAAGACCCACTTCTAATTTCCAAGCTTGGCTACGAAGTTGATAATATTATCGAGACAACAATCTTAGTCTCTCCTACGGTCAGTAAGAGCATTGAAGAAGACTAGGTTCGAGTTGTAGTACCGATGTTTGAATCCGAGAATTATGCCATGTGTCTCAACGAAAATAGTTCCCTGTGGTTGGTTGACTCATCTGGTACCTCATGATCCCTCTTTGAGGGAAATTGCAGGTTGCTTTCGAAGGCTGTTGGAATTGTTTGCAAGCTTGCAAGCTCCTTTGGAACCTCCATTAGGGACTTTTACACTTGATAAGAAATCACCTTAGGCATGTCTGTAAGAGTCATTAAGACTATGGACTCTGATAGAATGTCAAAGAGGAGCGAGAAACTAACAATTTTGGTTGGCAGAAATCTCACTGTGACCAAGGCAGGACATTTTGATATTGCACCTTTGACGGCCAAGCTTTGAGATATCGTCGTCTTCTTCATAGGGTGTGAAATTTCGTATGTGCTGCAACCCTTGGATGTTGAGAAGCCCAACAGCTAAAAACATATAACTAGGAAAGCCTTCCCACTGAACCCTAAGTGTAGATAACAACCAACCGGCACCTGCTAGTTGCTCCGCTGTCATGCTAGAAGCGGAGCTGCAGAGGGTAGCAAGCTGGGAGACCGAGATATTATGACCAACAAGGGAGTGATTTTGGGCCACACCGAGATGGCGGTAGATGCTGCAATGCCGATTGACCAGCCTGGGAAGCTAAGTTGAGCCATAATGCCTGGCAACGGTCAATGTGTGAAATTCGATAGGGAGAGTGACACACTATAGTCTCTGGTTTTACACTCTATCGGCACGCATAAGCCTACATTTGTAATGAAAATCCTAAAACCTAGACTGAGGAACGATTGGAAGGCGTATGTTGAAGCTTGGATATTAGTTGTGTTGTCTAGTGTGGACATCGCGGCATATCCAATCAACATGAAAACAGAGCCAGCAACCATGTTGACGCATTTATGGTCACCGCTTCCATTGATAACACGAGCTAGCGTAGTACTAAGTGCCAAGGTCATTAGTAGAGGCAATGGAACAAGACTGGCTATAAAGGGCGTCTTGCTGGACGAGGGGTGGCAAAGCGAGAAGTATAAAATAGGTGATACCATCCAGGACAGATGAAATCACATTTGACATGTACACTCTATGGTTGCTCGGGCGCGTGTGGAATATGGAGAGTATTGGCTGCTCCCATTAGCGAGGGACGACGACCTCCCATGCAAGCAGCGATATCCAGCAAAGACAACCAATGATCAAGCACGGAATAATGAGCAGGATGAGTGGAGGTGCTCAAATAAGTGAACTACTGTTGTCAGTATGCTTACTGGACCCGAGTAGTTTTCACAGCTCACTTAATCCAAAATATCCAACGCCATTATGTATATCCTGTAATGATACTCCCAAAAACTGGGCCTAGTACACCAGCTATAGCAACGACAAAACCTAGCAGATTTGATAGCACCTATCCGACTTTCTTGTGCCTTGGATTGATCTCCGGGAGAATGACATTATAAAAATGAGTCTAGAACCACCAGTTCCTAGCAAGATCGAAAATCAATCAGCTGCTGGAGAGTTTGTGTAAATCCACGGGCTATCGAGAAAGTGAAGAAGATGAGGAAAGCTTCCATGTACTCATTGCTTCGTCCAGCAACATCAGCAAGTTGTGCGAATATGACTGTGCAGCCTAGATAGCTGAGAGTATAGGCTAGAGCAACCGAAGTAACTAAATCCAACGACTCTAGATCTATGTCGACTGTGTACAATGCTGTGGCAATTATGGCAGCGTCGAGTAACGAACTACTCAGGGATCAGCTTTTGATGCAAGTCGTAAGCAGATGGATGAATACGAAATCACTACACTGATGAATTGTAATTTTGGTATCACCGGTAATGGTGGCATGTTCTTTTAAGTCAGTTTAGCTCCTATTACCGTGGTAGCAGATTTGGAGGATGACTCTGTATCTGGAATTGTTCCATTATCTTGCTTCTCCATAGTTACGGTCAATTTCAGGAGATTGGTCGCGGAGAGGGCTCTGCTGCAAGACTGAGGATGCATCGCGATTTCAGTTAACTGGAAATCCACCCAATAAGGTGGAATTCCAACAACAGTGCCGAAGAAGTCAGGTCTGCATGCATATACCATGAAGTTCTGACAGTTCTGGAGTATAGCTTGCGAATCGGACAAGTAATCAAAACCTTAAGTTCACCTGACAGGTTCCTTGGAACAGCTTCTATGCGGAGAACTCCAGTTACGGTTTATTGTTTCTCTAAAAATAGTACTGTACCATAATGAAAGACGGACTACGAAGGAACTGAGGAGGAGAAATGATATAATAAGTTTACATGCACACTAGCTCACCGCAAGTGTCGCTACTCGGAGTATGTGATACTCCAAGAACAACAAGACTCCGAAAACGAGCTCAATTCTTGTTTCTAAAAGGGTGGATAGAATTAGAAACAATATTAACTGTAATATTTCAACACTTCTCAATCAGCATCTACTGTCCCGTCGAAGACATCAAGAACATAGTCAAAATGACACAGCACCCCCCTCAGAAGGAAGTTACTACTGGAAATGAAACACGCAACAAGGCTGCTTGAAACAATCTTCATGGCTGGTTAGATCTGACGGTCAACTTGGCAAAGCGTGGAGACATTTCTAGACAAAGTCCAATACGATTGCCTTCTGCCAGGAACCGGCTCAATTCGATCCGTCGCATAGAGTGTTCAATTCTGAAGGGATTTAGCGGGAAGGTCACGATGTTTCGAGTTATTGTTGTTGGATCTTTGAGTCTGTTTTTATGTCGAGCTGGGAGAAAATTCCCGACACGAGTGCGAGCTTTAATCAAGGAACACGCGAATATGCCCTCATTTTAATGTTATCTTCACGGTCCAGAGGAGATCAAGCGAGTCTTCAGTCTTAAGATAAGTCTAACTAGCATGCAATCTTCAACTCCACCTCGATATGGACATCTCAGGAAGAATTTAGTTACATGATACGCCCTCCTGCTCCTAGGTAATTGTAACTCAGTTCGCCTCGTGATATGAGCTTTGTCATCTACTCGGGAGAAGTAAAATGGCATGTTTTGGCGATAGCTACGGCTATAATATTATTCTAGAACAACTATACTAAAATCATACTAAATTCTAATATTTAGTAAGGAATAATTAAATTTGAGAGAATCCTATAAAGTTCAACTATTCCGTTATATCGAGATTATTACTATAATCGATAAGTGTATTATACCCGAAGCTATCGTCGAGGTAAACCAAGTATTTTTTTTTTAAAAAAGGTCCCAGCTTCTATTATAATCTATCGCCTAGAGGCTAGAGTTATTAGATTTCAAAAGTAGTAGCTCGGAATTCTTACCAATACACCACGCGCGCGCTTATATGACTATATAAATTCTTTCGCTCACCATTTCCTCTAATCAGAACAGCTGATCGGGATATAAATCGGATTACCCCGGCGGATGGTACGCTATAGCAGCCTATCGTCATCCGACCGCCAGGTAACGGAGGGCCCCCTTATCTAACAAGATTCCCGAACTGTGGCCCCTGGGAAAGGTCTGAACTTTTTGAATTTTGCTCTTTCCGTGAATGAAAGTACACGGCAACGAAGGAGTCAATGTAATAAAAATCAGAGCATAATACTCGGGATAAGTTAAAGGCCCATCCTGTTTAGGCGATAGCTTCAGATATAATACACATATAGAGTCGGATTTTATAGGATTCTATTAAATTTAATTATTCCTTACTAAATGTTCAAATTTAGTATAATTGTAGCATAATAGTTCCAGTATAAAATTATAGAAGCAGCTATCGCCGAAACAAGCCATTTTACTTCTCCCGAGTAGATGACAAAGCTCATATCACGGGGCCAACCGGGTATTATTCCCTAAAGGCAAAATGAGGGAATAGCATATCACAGGTAGCTGATTAAAATCGATTTCGACCCGTCAGTCGCGATGAGGGGCTTTGCGTCACACTCCAGGGCTCAATTGTTAATGCTTAAGGAAATCTATGAAACCACCAACGATATGCCCTCTCCCACCCAACTTTGCCCGTCGCCCCGCAATGGTATTTGTTGCGGCTAGCGTATGTCAGACGAATTTATACTAAAATATTGTTCGCTCAAAAGTCTTACCTCAGAGGGGGTTCAGAAAGTCTAACTTGTGCTGTATGAAAGACTACAGGTCTTTGCAAATTCCACTTTTTTTCTGGGGTAGTACCATGTCTTTCGCAGTTGAGTTGACAGTCACCAAAATCCCTGGTGTCCTTGGTCAAGTAGGGATAGAATTATTCAAATCACCTTTGGATTTTGGGTTTGGATATAATTCTACGATGGCTTTCATCTTCCACGGCAGCTTCTGAAACTTCAAAGCTGCAGACGATCGCTAACTTATAAACTACCAAGGATATTCCCCCGTATTGTGCAAAAACCTCCCCACCTCCCCGTCCCTCTTCCCCTCCACAACATCAACCAACGGCCCTACACTCTCACCCACACTTCTCGCCCCATTCTCCTTCGTATTCATCCCACTCAACCCAGACTGCGTGAATCCGGGATCATACGCAAACACCTTCACCTCTGGACCATACTCCGCCCATGCACAAGCAGTAATCATATTCAACGCCGTCTTGCTCGCCCTGTAATTCACGCCCGGAAACTTAAACAACGGCGAGGTGGGGTTGAGACGGCGATTGATGGAGCCTGCACCGCTGGAGATGTTGATGATTCGTGGTGAGAGGACGGACTTTCGAAGGAGCGGGATGAAGGCGTTGGTTAGGACGGCGGGACCGGTGGCGTTTGTGTCGAATTCTTCTTGTAGTTGTTCGCGGAGGCTCGGCGCGGTAGAGACAATAGCGGCATTGTTGACGAGAATATCGAGATGCCCGTGAGCTTCTGAGATAGTTTTGACCGCGGCGTCGATTGTCGAGTCTTTGGTCATGTCGAGTTCGAGGACTTCAACGGTTCCTGGGACGTCCTGGGATTGGAGCTGTTGTAGTGCGGCGTTGCCTTTTGAGAGGGATCTCGAGCCCATGAAGACGTGGTATGTACCTTTGGATAGGAGTTGTGATACTAGTTCAAAGCCGATGCCACTGTTGCCTAAGGAGGTTAGAACAGTAGACGAGATATTAGGTGGTCAAACTTACCTCCCGTGACTAGGGCAATTGTTTTTGCCATTTCGCCTTCTTTAATAAAGTGTAATTAAAAAGTAGGTTTCTTTACTTTAGTTGGGTCGGGTTTTCGTTTTGAGAAAGGGGCGCTTGTTTTAAATCCATATAATAGTGCCTGCACCGCGATCCGATTGGTAAATTTTTTTGTGAACGCTATACAACCTAGCGAATTAGGCGACGTAAATCAAAGACATCTCTCCTCACTTTACCTACAATACCTAGCATCCAGTTTCTCCACACTTGAACTTATACCCTCGGAAATAGCTGATAAAATTCTAGTCCAAAGCCCAGTCCAGGTTGTCTTTTCACGAAAGACTGAAAATTGTTCAACGAGAAGTAGAATCAAAGAACTTTGGGCGAATTGTCATTTCAATCACTTCATGGAGGAGCAATTGCTATTTAAATCCCCCCAAGAATTTCGTTTGTCGTCGTTCTGCACGTGTTCCGGCTTTAAGGCAACCAACCCGGAGTTACGAGTAGCTCCTCAAGCAAGCTTGTTCAGAAATTTCGGGTCTGAGGACATCGGTGAATTACTTTTAAGACTCGCAGTATAGAGCGCTTCGAGGAGAGCAAACCATTTCGGCATGGTGAATGAGAATCGCGTTAAAGCTGATATAAACCCATTGGATGACATTAATGATCATCAATATTAATACATCCACTTATTTACGTGCCAACGACAGGAGATTCAAAATCTACATAGTCCATCAAATTCTAAGCACCGTTGTAAATTAGTTTGACCTAGGGGTAACGTGGTTTATCACCGAGTCGGACATATCATCGAGTCGGACACTTTTCCTCACATTCCACCCCATCAACTTCAACACGCGTTTTCTTAACAACTACAAATGAAAGTTCAAACCAAAGAAGCACGAATTATTCTAGCTATCGAGGGTATTCGAACGTCTAAAAAGCTAAGCTAACGCTCCGTAGTAAAAATCAATAAAGTACCACTTTCGACCCTCTCCGACAGAATAGCTGGCCGAACCTACCTGTTACGATCACGTGGTGATCATGTTTCTTTACCTGGCCAAGGCCCAGCTTAGTCGGGTCCTTGGAAGGTTGTATGCGTATGAGGAGGGCCGACTTGTGATCTAGCACCCTCCTAGGATTTCATAAGTTAAAAAGACATCACGTGACGCTCATACAGGTCGCTTTTGTCGAGGAGCGACATTTGCGACATACGACTTTGTCGACTAGCGACATTGTCGACTTCGGAGTATGAAGGTTCTATATAGTCTAGGTCGTCACCTATTAGATAGGAGCTTCGTACTTAACTTAATTAAATAATTAGGATTATACTATTATATCTTTTAGATCTATTATTATAATTAACCCTATAGTCCGCTTATTCTTAACTATTATAAATTAAACCTATACCTCCTAGCTTCTTTTCTATTACATAAATAGAATCTAGTTAGAAACTATAATACTTTAAGTACCTATTTACTAGAGTAAGTATATTATACTTTTACTATAGCCCTAGTAACTAGAACTACTAAACTAGCCCCTTCTAGTCTAAGTACTAGTTAAACTAACCTAACGTCTTCTACTAGTAGTACTAGTAAAATCGAAGTTAATATAGATAGAAATATAATTATTCTAGATATATAAATAAAGGAATTTAAGGTTAAAGCTAATAAGTCTATTTATATTATATTACTTAATAAGTATATAAGAGATTATAAGAGACTTAAGATTTTTCTTCTTTAAATAGATCTCTACTTTAACTTTAATAATAAGAAATTTAAGAATAAAAGTTATAATACTAAAAACCTCTAGACTATCTCTTATCTTAAAGAAGCTACCTTTAAGTAGGTTTAACTATTTCTAAAAGATTTCTTCTAATATAAGTTAAGTAATAGAAGTATAATAACTATAAAGACTATTTTTAAATTATAGAATAGATTTAAAAAAGAAATTTACTAAATATTTAAAGATATTAATACTATAAGAGTAGCTATTTATAAGCTACTAAGTCTCTAATAAACTAGGTTAGCTATAAGCTACTCTACTAAATTCTAGAAATATAGAAATAAAACTAGTTAGAATAATCTTACTCTTATAAAACTCTTTAAGAGAGAACTTAAATTATATCTTAGAGAAGAAATAGTAAGATAGAATATAATCTATTAAGATATTATTAGTCTAATAGAGAGAGTTATCTAATTAGATAATAAACTCTAGAAATTTAGATAAGAAAATAAATATAGAAAAGAAAAAGACTATAAGTATAGATATTTAGATAGTAGCTACTACTAGAATTATTTAAGAGAACTTAGTACTATATAATAAGAATAAAAGAAGAGAAGAGAGAACTAACTTTATTATAAGTATAAACTTCTAGGATACTAGGTTATAGATTATAAAAGAAAAGAAAATAATTCTAGAAAACCTTAGAAAGATAAATTATAATAGCTTAATACTACTTAATACTCTTACTAGTTAGTTATAACTTACTAAGTTAAGCTAATAATAAAATAGCTAGAGGCTTATAATATATATAGTTAGCTTAGAGCTATTAAAGCTAGTATAGTTTAGAATAATACTACTATAGCTAAAGAAAGTATAAAGAACGTTTTTTCTAGTAGTTATAATCTAACCTTAGATAATATAATCTAGACTAGTAACTAGAAAAACGTATTACTTAAGTATTCTAATACTAGATTAGTAGAATCTAATACTATAAAAGAAGAAATTATAAAGAAAGAGGTTATACTAATTAAAGAAGAAATTTAAACCTTCTATCCCCTCTACTATAGGTAGGATCACACCTTAGTAAAATAATTAAGCGAGCTAATTAAAATAGTTAGATTTACTTCTTTAAAATTAATTATTTCTATAATAATCCTTAAAACACTTCCTTTCTCTACTATAAAGAGATATAATATAATCTTTACACCTATAGCTAGTTAGGTACTACTCTAAAATCCGATTTCGATTAGTTATAAGAGTAGATAAGACCGTACGCTTTTATGATCGATCTATTAACCTTAATCTTATATAATAAATATACTATTTTCGACTTCGTATTTTAACCTAATAGTATTAAGTAGTAGGTAATACTATAGTACCTATACTAATATAAGAAATCCTTCTCTTTCTATATAGGGGAGTACTAGTTAGTATCGCTATTAAATCTAGTAAGCCTATAATAATTTCCTCTCTAAAAGAGCTCTAGTTATAGATATAAGTAAAATCTAGATCCTCTTTTCTTAACTTCTATACTATTACATAGGTATTTACTAATACTACACGTAATAACTAGTATTCTAAAACCTACTAGGCGCCTCTCTTAATTAGTCTTAAACTAGTATTTCCTACTATAAGTTAATCGAATCTATCTACTATACTTATATTATAGTTATATTTATTAAAGTAGATAGGTATACTTAGTAGTTTCCTAGGCTTCTTTCTAAAAGGTAAGTACTTTTAATCTAGCCTCTTTTTACTCTGTTTTAGCCTCTTCCGAAGCCTCTTAACTTCTCTACTTCTATCTAGAACAGTCGATATTATTAAGATAAACGCTAAATCTTTCTAACTAATTTAGTAGAGGTCGTTAGATTCTATAGAGTAGTATAATAAAGTCCTCTATAGTACTAAATCGTTCTTATTAGCTTTCTACTTCTCTAGTAATTTAGGTAAAATACTACTGTTTTTACGAGTTATACTACTTATCTCATAGCTTTTACCTCGTATAAATTTAAGGAATTTAGTAGATGTAAATAAATTATCTAGCTAGATATAATAATTAGTACTAGGTAGTTACTTTACTAGGTATAATATAACTACCTAGGTCTTATTACCTCTCTTTCTAGCTCTCTTTATACTATCTAGCTTAATAGGAGTCTTTACTTTAATAGGTCTATTATTCTCCCCTAGTATATAAAAATTCTACTATAATAGATAATTAAGCTAGGCTAGCCCCTAAACCTTAATTCTAGTAGGATTTAGCTTACCTAGAACTGTGATTATCTTATAAGATCGCTCTTAGAAAGGGACTATTATCTTATCTACTACTATATTAGTTCTAGGTGTCTAAATTAATATATTTACCTTCTAAATATACGTGTTTAGAGGCTCTAACTATATAATATTAGCTATTCGGATTAAAGTATAAGTAATTAGAATAGATTTAGGTTTTTACTCTTAAATAAACTATTTTACTATTATTCTCTAATCTAAACCTTATATATAGCTCTTAGAAGCGATCTCTAGCTATATACTAAGTAATTATATAGTTTACTATATTAGACTTTTTCCTCTAATAATTAAATATCTTAGGGTAGGTATTAATAGTTATATATATACGAATTATAAGATAGATATATATCTCTAAAGCTATAGTAGAGAACTAATTAGATATATATACACGTAGTAAATTAGACTCTTTAGGCTCTCTATAGTAGCTATTTATAGCTAATATAATTAAGCTTAAATAACTAAAATAGATACTTAAAAGAAGTACCGCTTAGAAGGTTAATTTAGTAGGTACGTTAAGTATACTAAAGAGGCTTAAAATAGGTACTAGGTCTTAAGAGAGAGAGGTTATTAGAGCGTAAGATACTCTTATCTATAGGGTTAAAGACTATGTTACTAGCTATAATAAAAGTACTAATTTAGATATAAAAATAATAATTTTAGATAATTATTTATATATTAACAAACTATCTAAATTTTAATATTCTACGCTAAGACCTATATTAGTTAGTATACTAAGGTGTAATCCTACTCGTAGTAGAGGGGATAGTATTTAAGAAAGAGATAACTTATAGATTAAAAATAATAATTTAGTAGTATTTATTATATTATACTAGATAATTAGTATAAAACTATAAGAATATAAATACTACTCTATTATATTTACTAATAATAATTATATAGTATTTAAGAAACTAGAGTCTAGGTAAATTACTATTAAAACTTATTACTTAAGAGAGCTATTACGTATTAGAGATCTAATAGAGCTAGAGGATTTTTAGAAAATTATTAAATAGTATAATACTATTAGAATATAAAGAAAGCCTACTATAAATAATACTTACTTCGACTATATCTAATAATAGATTAAACTACTACTCTTAGACCTTCTTAAGAAATATTAACTATATTAGTTAATAAAAATTTAGAATTACTACTAAGTATAAGAAGATAAGTATAAGAGATATTAGATTATAAAAATACTCTATAATATAAGCGAAATTTATAGTACTTATAGATAGAAGTAAATTATAGTAAATACTTAAATTAATAGAAATTAGATTTTAGTTATAATTAATTTAGAAGCTACTAATATAACTATATAGAGTAAACTACTACTTACTATAATAAATATAAGATTAAACAAAAACTACTATATTAAGTAAATAATAAAGTAAGAAGAGAAGAGAGTTCTAGAGAAACGAAAGCTTAAATATAAGATACTAGTAGTATA